>CM019170.2:24642965-24781470 GCA_009739505.2 Apolygus lucorum
TACCAATGCCATAAGGTAAAACTATCATTTAAGCTAGGTTGAGAATGGAGCTTCATGATAGGTTAACTAGATGGCACTATGGTCGATCTATCCTACCTTGTAATCATGTTTCAATCTCTATTTTAAGTTTCAAAGTAAGGTCAGTACAACTAAGAGAAATTTGTACTGAAATTTGTTGTCCTGAAAAGGACAGTTCAAAGGATCTAGGTAAGTACAACTAATTTCTTTACCATTAAGATTCAATTAGTAACATTGTTCGACGACCCTCTTGGTCGTTGGAATTTCCAACTAAGCTCTATCATCTATCACCGCGTCAAGGTGGGGTCAATCGATAGAGTTTTTGTTTTTTTTTAATTAATTTATTCAACATGAATTAATATAATTTTATCAAACAATATACAATTTTTTTAATAAACAATATTGAACATGAACGATAAACATAATGTATTAGCCTAATAGTTTGAGTCATCATTTTTATTGTCTTTTTCCCCTGCCGACCCTCTCTCCCGAAGGGATTTTCACACAAACTTTGAGAGGGTTACTCGGCCTGTCCTCACTACTAGCACCATACAGGATTTACCGTTCGGATACTTGGACCAAGACAATAAAGGATGTTACATCTCAACTTTATTTTCTTCAAATTTTTATTACAATTTAAACAAAATTAACAAACAAATTCAAACATAAACGTAAACACAATTTTTTAACATTTCAACTTTAACTATTAATTATGAAAAACATATTTACAAACAATCAGTTATCATCCAGTCAGCTATTGCTCTACATTTATGGAATGCACATAATGTTGGTGCCGAATTATGAAAAATACAATGCGATCCTATCGCTAAAGGTTCAAGTAATGTAGATATTTGGGGCATCCAATACTTTCAAACGTCAACTATTCGTAGGTTTCTTGGAACCAGCTGTTGAATGAAGTCAACCTTTTGCTTTCCTTTCACATATATGATATCATAATTAGAAGAGATGCGATGAAAAATATTTGATAGCTGGCTGTATTCCACATCTCCTTCATCCCACGGAATTCTATGTACGTGCTTTACGATCCAATTATTAGCTTTTCGAGCCTTTGGAACGTAAATGTACAATCCCTTGGGTGGTTTGAAAATCCAATGTTGTGCTGAAAACATTGTGATCACTCAACGATAACTCTTTAACGATATGCTTCATTTCATTGTTGAAGAAACCAGTGGAGATCCAGAACAACCTCTCTCTTTGACGGCATGATGATGACTGAAGGACAATCGATTATGGTACTCCTTTTATATAGGCTTCACGTGACAAATGTCAGTGGTGAAGTGGTCCAGCTGCTGAGGTTCGATGATTCGCTAAATCTCCTTCAAGACGTAGGATTCATACCTACATGCAGTCTGACAACATTTTTATACCATTCGACGAACTATATTGGTCAAAGGGTTGTACTCCACTGATCGGTCGTGAATGATGAGGCAATACGCTGTTGTGTCACCGGGAAATGCTACGCTCGCTTCAAATTCTAACAACATCACATCTATAGGTCCAGATTTGATGGATTCACTCTGTTTTGAAAATCAATCCAACAACTAAAGTTCCTCTTTCCTTGAATTGGTGAGTGAAAGTAATGGATGATTGTATTCAACCCCGTAGTAACTTTGTTGAAATGTGGCATACATTCGGTAGAGGACAGAAAATTGATTTCTGTCAAAGTTGATATTCAGATCATCGTATGGGTATGATTTTGAGTTCAAAAATAACTTAACATTGATCAGATTACAATGGTCGAAACGGCATGACAGTTTCCTCACCGTGTTCTTTCTTCCAGTTTGAAAAGCTAATATTACGTATCTAGGTTTTCAACTTGAGACGACGTCTTGACGTTCCATACATGCTTCTGGGTTGTCGGAAGTAGAGGGTACTCGTAGAGCTCCAAGCAGCGGAAATCCATTCGTTTGCCTTTTCCTTTTGAAGATGACGATGAAGTTCCAGTCGATGATGGTTGTCGAGTGTGAGGTAGGGTACACGCCAGGAGAGGTGAGTCAATTCGATTTTGGCCCGACCTGGTTCGGCTCCTGCAACTCCTTGTGCTAAGTAGCAATTTTCATCTCTTCTCGATCGTAGAAATATCAGTTCTTGCTTGACGTTGATAACTACTTTTTGATAAGATTCGAAGAATCCAAGTAGCATACTGAGGGGTAAACAGACGTTGAAATACCCTTCAGTTGATACGTTGAGAGTATCAGTCACTACCCAACCATAATTTTCAATCTCGTTCTCGGTGCCTTTCATGAACGATGTGTAGCCTTTCATCGATGATGTTATGCCGGGATTCCTCACTCGGTCGATTTCTGTGGTACATATTTCGTAGCGTATCTCATCAAAGAGAAACGGGAAGGCGTTGCTAGTCATTGACATAGTAGCTGGCGGCGGTGGTCCTGATCCATCTTCCTTCAAGAAACGTCCTTGTAGCTCCAGGAAACTTTGACTCGGTAGGGTGAAGAGGTCTTGATGCTGTATGGCGATTCGTATCTCCTGTCCATAGTCCAAGGATGAACCGTAGGGGTAGTGAGTATGGTACTCCACCCGTTCAACCTCCTTCCTCCTCATTAGATAGGTGCTCTTCAACGTTCAACATGTTGACTCTTCGAGATCCATTGACAACTGACTGATTTCAGGGTGTGCAGCTCCTTATATACTATCTTCACTGAGCGAAATTCTCGGTATTGATCCAACTATTATGTCTCGAGTCGAATCCCAACCATTTTACATAAGCTCGACCCTCTCCATCTCGTCTCAGTACCTTCTCCACAAGATATACTCTTGGGTACTTGGTCAATTGTAGTTCTTCTTGATAAAATCCTCCGGCGACTTGTTTCTTCTCACTATCCTCCAGAATGTAGGTGGGTGGTACAGTCTTCTTCACTCGAATGATCTTGAATATTTCAGTTGACCACGAGGGAGTGTATCCCTTTTCAAATTCTGCTTTCCTCTTGGATATCCTCACGTAATCGTCAATCTTGAATTGGCTGTTGTTTCTGTTTTTTCTTCCTCTTCTTCGGTGCGAATAAGGTCTTGAGTGCCAACTTCTCTTTTCGTTTTCCTTTGACATCTGCAGGTGCCATCTTAATCGAACTGTGTTTGGTCTTGTTATACAGTCCAACGATTTCTTCTATGACATTCACCCATTTGTAATGTCCCTGCATACTGAACTGTTTCCAAAGCATTGTCTTCAGAGTGCGAATCACTCGTTCCACTATTGATGCTTTCAGATTGGTGAAGGTAGAGTAGTGGTTGATGTTATGACTGTTCAGTAGCCCTCTCACAGTGGCATTATAGAATTCTTTTCCACGATCAGTTTGTAAATGACGTGGTAAACGTGGTGCTGACTTCTCGAATATCTGCTGGAATCCCATACTGGTTGCTGTGGCTGTCTTGGATTTGAGTGGAGCTATCCAAACGAATTTCGATAGGCAATCTATTACAACGAGTATATATCGGTTTCCTCCATTGATTCTCGAATACGGTTGAAGTTCCAGTAGATCTGCTTGCCATAAATCGTCTATTCCTTTCAGAATCACTCTTCTTCTTTTATAGTTCTTTCTGGCTGGTCGATGAAGCTCCTCAATGATTTTTCTCTTGACGTCTGTCATGTTTCGAGGCTTGACACTGAATGATGATGTATTCTCAGATACTGATGTTTATATAGGTTGAGAAAATCACGTTATATGCTGACCCTCCCATCCGAAGGGATTTCCACCTCAACCTCAAGGAGGGTTACTCAGCAAAAAATTAGAGATTTTTTTTGATACCGTCTATTAAAAACAGGTCCTCACTACTAGTGCCTCATAGGACTTACCGTTCGGATACTTGGACCCAGACGATTATGAATTATTTTCAGATGAAGTACTGGGCTTCTTTCTTGGGTAGAATTTCCTAATAATAGCCCATTTCGGATGTTTCCGTTCAATGTTGAAATTCTCTGTTGAACTAAATCTTTTCTTATGTGCATTGGTCGCATCCAGTATCTTTTTATAGGATTGAAGATCATGGTCCCTGATCATTGTCTTGTCCGGATTTTTCATGAAGAGAAGTTCTAATAGTCCAAGGGTGCAATGGATTTGCATGTCTGTTCCTATTCGCATCACATCATCTCTGATAGTTACATAACTATCTCCCAATGTGAAGCGGTCAGATTCTCTGTGGTAGTGGATTCCATAAAGGTCATCGAATCCTGGTTCTCTATCAATTTTCTTCCTGACGTACTCTGATGCATAATGTCCATATGATGGCTCAACTGGTGATGACGATGCAAATGGTTCTTGAGGGGTTGGAATAACTCTCACGTCTTCTTGCGTTGTCGATCCAGTAGGTGGTTCCTCTTTAGGTGACATGATGTATGGTATCGCAGTAGAATCTGATGAGATATCGGTTTCTTCTACTTTCCTTCCGAATAAGTCAAAAACGTCTTGGTCTGGTTCTTCTTCTCCTCCTGTTAATGTACTTCCATGGATCAATTGTAGATGACCCAGCTGTCTGCTCCAATTTCGGCTTCTTGGGTGATGGCGGATTCAGAATAGCTTCTCGAATGGGTTCAAACCTCTTCTTGAGATGTTCTTCTGTGTCCTCCCTGCTCCTCCTTATCTGGTTATACCTCGCTCTAATGTGTTTACGAACCTCAGCGATCTCTCGCTCAATAGATGTTACTCCTTCCATGGTTTGCAATAGACTAACTGATTTATCCTAATTCAGGGTATTATATAGGTATCGAAACCTAGCCTATATCTCCCACTGCTGACACCACACTCTTTGTCTATGACCAAAAACCCATACCTACTAGTTTCCCAACACCTTGAACAAATGTCTTTGAATTTGACGAATGACATATCCATGTTCACATGGTCCTCGTATATCTTTTTCATATTTAACGTGTCTTGTCTAAATACAACGATTAAATTGGCACAATCCCTGACCAAATGTTTAGGTATACGACAATAACTTTGGGCTAAATAAAAGCTATCTGTCTACTATGTCGACCCATGCTGAAGACATCCTAATCCTATCTTGTTTGTCGCAAGCTACGTCATCAAAAATCATTACGGAATTGGTTTAGTTTGAGAGGGTAGTGGTACTTCAATCACTATTTTCGTATTTGAAGAAGCCGATTTCTTTTAGGGGTTCCATGATTCTAGTCCAATTGGACGTATTGGAGGTTGGTGGAGGGGTTTCTACTAAAGAGATAGATGTTTTCAAATCTCAATCCCTGAGGAGAGTATAATAATTGGAGCATCAAATTTGTTTGTGCCACCATTCGAAGTCGCACACATTATGCACCTTATACTATTGGGTAGCAGTGAGCTATCCTTGTTCTATCGTAGGTATTCCCCTCTAACTTTGCCAAATTGTGGACTGGGAGACCGACACCTTGCTTCACCAACTGCATGTTGAATACTGAGGACGTTTGTGAGAGGACCAGCCCTTATATACTATTTGCAACCCACTATTACCACCACCACAACTTAAAATTTCATCAACGCCCCTCCCAAATTCTCATCACAAGTCCATTGCAATAACTTTCATCACCCCTCCCTTTTTGAGAGACAACGACCTGGTTGCGTACCCCGGGCCCACCCTCGCGTAATGGAACGAGTAAACCAAACATAGGTTATTACAAAACAAATATGAAGGATTGTGAATAAAATCAAAGTGGAAAATAAAAAAGATAAAGAAAAAATAAAAGCAATCCTTTACATAGGTTCCGCTAACCATTGGTTGTTTTACTCGTTCCGCAACCCCCGGGAAATCCCGAAAGATTTCCAGCTACAGTGTGTAGCTTTGGTTGCTCCACTGGTACGCAACCAGGTCGTTGTCTCTCGTACACATTTACTTACCCACCCTTGTGTACATTCGATGATGAGAATTTATAACAGTGATGAAAATTTGATAACCTAAGACGGTGATGAAAATTTGATAACCTAAGACGGTGATGTAATTTGATAACCTATGACGATGATAAAATTTGACAGAGACCAGCCTGTTAAAAATTTGATAACCTAAGACGATGATAAAATTTAAAAGGACCAGCCTATTTAAAAATTTGATAACCTAAGACGATTTACAGGACCAGCCTGTTTAAAAATTGGTATGGTGATAATTAAATAAAATTGGATCACTCAGGAGCCAGCCTGTAGTGTCCTAAAGCTAAGGTGTGATGCCATCATCTAAAATATGTCTCTTATCGTCATTAGGGGACAGTGATATTTTATTGGTCACAATGGACTGTAAATTGTGATTTTTCGATCTATATACGACTACATATGTCTCTTTTAATTGACAATGATGACAAGCAATCAAGATAGTGGGTCGACAGTGATTTTCTTTTCAACTACACATCTTTGCACCCCTTTGCTCTCTTATATTCTTTCCATCAATGATCATGGCATACATTTTTGGTCTCAAGCCAACAAATAAATTAATAGGTTTACCCTCTGCTTCGTCTTTGAACTTTCCCAGAACTTTTTTATTTATATTAGAGTAAAGTGGGTGATCTTGGGGGTAATTTGATGTATCTAAGTGATCGAGTAGATGATCTCTCATGTCTTTATACCAATCATTGGTTTTATAGACATGATGAAGCTATCAGTGTCCATATATAAGAGATTAAGTGCATTTGGGTAAAGGGGTTTTTAGGACATCATAAAATAGTTATACATAATTGTTTTGGAAAGATCTAAAATTGCTTGGCCTACAAATATTGGACGATTTGAATGTAAGGGTAGGTTTTTCTCATTAAAATGCCGACTAGATTTTCATTTAAAAATAGTTGAATCTACGAAATTAGACTTGGCAATTAGTTTCTCAGCCTGCTGATAGCGAGTTTACAAGTCTAAAATCGATTCGATTTCTAATACATTCCATTGTTTTTCCATATACTGCGTTATTGTATAATTTGAACTGGTCTTTATCAAAATCGTTGGTGGCTTTCTTTCTTAACTCATTATTTAGTTCAATGTAGGGTTTTAACCAGTTTGACTGTCGGAATTTTAGTGCTCTGTTTATTTTTACCAATTTCATGCCATGATCAATGCTTGTTTGAGAGCCATGTAGTGAACGACATAGTTTCTCCGACTACCAAGATGAGCCACCAACTTTCCACCAACACTTCCCAACTTCTCAGGAAGAAGGGGAGATCATTATGGTGATCGTGTAACTCATCTGGGTAGTCGAGAGAAACATCAAGAAGATATCCGAATGGGTCGTCAGCACTGAGGGTTTCGAGTTTGATTGAATTTAGATCTTGTACAAATGAAAATTCTCCAATGGGTAGAGGCATGGTCATTGCAGTGGAATAGAGCGCGTTACAGTCTTGGTAGAGCCAGAAACAAGTCCTCTTTATCAGGGTTTGTAGCCCTCGATAAAGCGGTTATTTGCTTCGGCCATCCTTCCTGGAACTTGAACTAGTCCACCCCTAATGCCAGCCTCTACCATTAAAATTTGATTGTAGTCTGTTAGCAACTCAATTTTGACCTGAGTGCATTTGAGCATCGCATCCCAGGTCATCATTGGTGATGTGAAGTAGTGAGCAGGATCAAGGGAATGGGATTTGATTGTTATGTTTCTGAATGATTCAAATATTTCAGCAAGGAGGAGTACATCGATTTTCATGTAAAGATCGCTATACTCCCCATGCTGGAACAATTGAATACTTCCCACAACTTTTCTGCGCATGCTCATATTCTACATTGGTTATACCACTATGTTTCAGTTGGCTATAAAATTCATTTATGGGAGGTAATTGGGTTTCATTATATTTCTCCCATGAGTTCATATACTCGTAGGGGAATACTCCTTTCCTTTTCACAAGATCTAATTCATTATTATTAAAAAATTTAGGTAAAATATTAAAATTAGTTAAAGATTTGGCAAGACCATCTAAACTGTTTGATAAAAATCGGAAACTATCTAAAAATCTCAATGATATTTTTTTATTTACTCTTTTGGAGAAAGTGATAAAATTTTCTGAAGTGGATGCTATGACATCAATTTGTTTTTTGTTGTAGCCTAATTTGGGAATTATGAAGTGGGCGTCAAATCCAGAGAGGTTGGGAACAGGACGGGAAGGAAGGAGGGGGGTTGATATTGAATATTACAATTACGATGGGCAGCTCCCCGGTAAGTCCCTAGTATGTGACAATGATCACGAACTTTGGGATTTTCCGGGGAACTGAAGGCTTTATTGCACATGAAGCATGTTGTAGCACTATCATATGATTTTTCTCTACTTGGGATAGAATTGGCATTTTTTTGTTAGAACTATATATTTTACTCACTTCTTCAGCAACATGATTTAAAAATTCCAACAGTTTTTCTACAACGTCTTCCCCTCGATATACGAACAAATCTTTCGGTATTCGATCACTGATGGATAAGAACTCCTCTTGAATATGGACATAAGCACATGCAGAAGTGGGGGTATGCTGATTGTAGGGGTGGGTGTAAGATGTATCTGGGTTTGGGAGGACAGTATGGATATCTTCACACATGGATTCAAAATCTGCGTATACTACATAGGGGACTCTCATGGATCTACCCACTTTCTCGAATTCCACGTAAGTTTTCTCAGGGATCTTTGGAAGGGCTGGTTTGTTTGAGTTGCATAGGTTTTCATGGGCTTTAATGTCACCAGAATTGTCCGTCTGCTTGTACCACAAACATCTTTTGCAGAGGTTAATCCTACTTACATGAGCAGTTATCTGTGCACGTACTAATTTATTAAAATCTTTAATGTATACATAATGGTTGTTTATAACCTCGCCACTACCTAATTTTTTCTCTAGTAATAATAAATCTCTATGGTCTTCTAGTTCCTGCTCAACAATTTTCTTGGGGTATACGTTATTGTTTTCATCCAATTTAAAAATGTTTATTGAGATATTATTGATTTTTTCAAATTTTTTGATGTCATACATTGTGGCAGGGAATCTAATACAGTCGAAATTATATCTATGATTGAGAGTTGTGTAGACTGAAACTCTTTCTGGATGTCTAGGTACACACTTGGCTAAAATTGAATATTTGAAACAAAAATTGTCCTCATTGATCACATTGATACATGCTTTTCTGCTTTTAATTTTTTCTGGGAGATCAATGAACATGCCACCTCTCAGTGGGGAGTACTTATTGATTTTAACTCGTAGACCATAAATTAATGCCAACTTCCAACCACTTTTTTAACTTCCAACTCGGATAACTCTGTATTTAACTTTTCATTCATTGATCTTAGGATTGAATCTATTTGAGTGTTGTGCAATAATATATCATTCTTGACTTTTAATTACAATCCATCTCTTCTCCAAGAGAGTTATTTACTAAATATCAAGAACCAAGTTGAATTTAATCGCCCCATGATCACGAAGAGAGTTTTTGAGGATTTTAATCAATTTTGGTCTTATGTCGGAAAGGAATGAAGGCAGATCTAATGCAAAATTTGATTGTATAAAAAACGAAGCAATTCTATTTGTGAAAGCAGAGATGTAGGGAATGATCTGTTCATCATCAGGAGCATTAGCCAATATTTCTCTAACATTTGGGGTCACCACCTTGTCTACCATTATCCACCTCTTGACCACAGTTGATGTTATGTGCTTCAAACAAATAAGCGTTCGAGAAGTTAGCCCCACATTTTTCACACACTAAGTTAACAGAACAGTCTATTTCATGATTGATCCTTTCTAAATTATTGGGGAAATACTGGCCACATTTAGTACAAAAATCTCGATTGTGTCTCACTGCTTCATGTTCTTCTCTTTCATCTCTAGTGGCAAAATCCAATCCACAATATCCACAAACATTGGCAAAGTAAGAGGAGAATAAGTCATCTGTGGGAGATATGTTCCTCTTTTGGAAGGAGAGGGAGAAGATGAACCAGCATGAGTTTGTTCATGCCTCAGCCTCTCCTCCATTGAAGGAAATAAATCCCACAGAATCCACACAAATTTGAGAACATTGACAACCTATCATCAATGTCAGATGCTGGCCTCTTAAAAATAATGGGTGGAGAAGTATTGGTGGTGGGGAATCTACTTTCTCCACATTGGGTTTCATGGGCTATCAGCGTGGTCAAACTGTCAAATGCCCTCCCACAAAAGGTACACAACTTTGATGTACTAGCCATCTCTAGCTTTAAAGTATTTGAACTAAAATATTTTATGGAAATTTGTAATCAATTTAACTCAAATTGAGAAACGAGTAAATTATTGAATGAAAAAAAAAAAACTGGGAAAATTAATCCACAAACCTCAAGCAAAATAAAAGAATATGAAGAAGTAAATCCAAAACAAGGATAAGTGAATAATAACCAAATTTTCAATCAACGGACTTAAAAGAAAAAAAAAATCAGAAAATTACTAAACGAAAATTGTTTTAGAAAAACTAATAACCAAGACACAATTTTTTTTTTATTTTTTTTTTTTTATTTTTTTTTTAATTTTTTAAATGAAACAGAGAAAAAACCTAATCAAGTGATTGAGGAAAAAGAAATAATAATAACGAAATTTTCAATCAACGGATTGAAAAGAAAAAAAAAAACTCAAGAAAAGTAGCTATTAAACGAAAATTGTTTCAGAGAAACCAAAACAACGAAATAATACCGGAATTATTTACAAAATAGAAAAAAAAACAATCGAGTGATTGAGACAAAAAAAGAACTTATCAAGGTCAAACTTGAACAAAGAAGAAAACACAAAACCAATCGAGTGATTGAGAAAAAAAAGAACGTATCAAGGTCAAACTTGAGTGAAAAAAAAAACTTATCAAGGTCAAACTTGAACGAAAAAAGAAAACACAAAACCAATCAAGTGATTGAGAGAAAAAAAAATGACCTATGAAGGTCAAACTTGAACGAAAAAAAAAAAAACACAAAACCAATCAAGTGATTGAGAGAAAAAAAAGGACCTATCAAGGTCAAACTTGAACGAAAAAATAAAACACAAAACCAATCAAGTGATTGAGGAAAAAAAAAGGACCTACCAAGGTCAAACTTGAACGAACAAAGAAGTTATCAAGGTCAAACTTGAATGGAAAAAAAAAAGGAAGTGTGGGTTTTTTTGGGGGAGAGGTAGACCTAATTTGCAAACCAGGAGGTAAACTAATGAGGTTACTCACTTATCCCAGAGGAGCAGGGGACGATAGCTGAAGAGCAGGTCTGGAGCTGAAGAGCAGGTCTGGAGCTAAAGAGCTGGTCTGGAGCTGAAGATGAGAGCTGGAGCTTGAAGAAGAGCACTGGAAAACTAGTGAACACTACAAAAGCACGAGCAAGAGTGGGAGGAGGAGAGGAGGAGCAGCTCCTTATATAGGGTGGGAATGGAGGGGGGTAGTTCCTTTGAGAAGGTATACAATTCGGTTAAGAAGGATAACCCTAAAAAATGCGTACTGAGAAGGAATACTTCATCACGGAGAAGTAATACATGAATAAAGTTTGATAGGGGGTGTTTGACTATAGGCATTGAGAAGGAATACAATTTCATTGAGAAGGTATAGAATTCTGTTTAGACGGATAAATTAAAAAATTACCTACCTACTGAGAAGGAATACTTAATTCACAGAGAAGTAATACAAGAAAAAAGTTTGAATTGGAGTGGAGTTTTGACTCCAGGCATTGAGAAGTTATAGCATTTTGTTAAGAAGGATAAGCTCAAAAATTACCTACCTATTGAGAAGGAATACTTATTAACAGAGGAGTAATACAAGAAAAAAAAAGTTTGAATTGTTGGGGTTGTTGACTGAAGGTGCATTCAGAAGGAATACAATTTCATTGAGAAGTTATTGAATTCTATTAAGAAGGATAACCTTAAAAATTACCTACCTAATGAGAAGGAATACTTATTCACAGAGAAGTAATACAAGAAAAAAGTTTGAATTGGAGTGGAGTTTGACTCCAGGCATTGAGAAGGAATACAATTTCATTGAGAAGTTATAGAATTTTGTTAAGAAGGATAAGCTCAAAAATTACCTACCTATTGAGAAGGAATACTTATTCACAGAGAAGTAATACAAGAAAAAAAAGTTTTAATTGTTGGGGTTGTTGACTGAAGGTGCATTCAGAAGGAATACAATTTCATTGAGAAGTTATTGAATTCTATTAAGAAGGATAACCTTAAAAATTACCTACCTAATGAGAAGGAATACTTATTCACAGAGAAGTTATACACAAATTAATTTGACCTTGGGGGTGGTGGGTGGTGGGAGGGGGAAAGGGGGTGGTTGATCTTGGGTATATAAGGGGCTGCTCTTGGAGGCGGCTCTTCATTCTGCTCCTGCTCTTCAAGATGATCAACTCTCTCTCATCTCAACTCAACGCAGCCAACAACCAGAACAACGGAATCTGCCGTCTGTCAGACCTTCGCATTGGAGTTCCCTACGAAGTGCTCTCATTTCAAAGATTGCAAAGTCGGTTTGGTGACACTATCGTGGCTTCATTGATCCCCATTGGCTGTCTTCAAGAAGCTTCCATTAGAGTCTTCCTACCAAAACGGTTCAACGACGTACTCACCGAGGACGAAATTCAGAAGTACAACAACAAGGTCATCAGATCAGTCAACCTCATCTACAGAGGCCTTGTCAACAGACAGCACGACTTGCAATTTGTGTGAAAGGTAAGTTATCATTTACCGCATTCAAATTATGAGTTTCATCCATATTCAACTATCGTAAATATAAATGTTTCATCGGAACTTTTCAGATGGCTTCTTCCAGTAAGCAGTGTTCAATTTGTGGTGCCAACTTTGTCACAGTAAGAGCATGCCAGCTCCACGAATTATCCTGCACTCGGGCCTCTCCACAGGAAAGATCGCCCAGTCCTGCTTCTCCATCAATGTGGGTTACAAATAACGAATTCTCAACGCGATCCACTGATGAAGAGGAGTACTCTGACCCCATGAATAAGGTAGATTCAGTTTCATAGATACTTTCAAGTACCAATTTTAATTTTTACTGCTTACTTACATAATTTTTATGGTCATTTTCCAGACGTATGCTGTGATGCCATCTTCCAGAGAGTCGCCTCCCAGGAAGAAGATGAAAACTTACAGCCCATCTCCTACTCCCTCGTTTGAAGACTACTCTGTCGTCGAATACCCATACCTTTCTCCCTCATACCTTCTTCTGCATCTACTACCTCCATCTCCGTCCGTTGATAGATACTCACCAGTACCAGAAGACGACCAGCCGCTATTGAACAACAGCTTAGATTCAGGGTTTCTTTCGTGGTGTTCCCAATGTTTAACTGACCACGAACACTAATTTTTCTATTCTATTTCATTGTATCGTTTATTCTTGAATTAAAATTTTTCATCGGTCCTTTGGAGGACCAACAAGTTCAATTTATACAAGAGAAGGAAAGACTGAATAAAAATAATTATTAAAAAAAGTGTGTGATTTCGTAAAGAATAAGTTTTTTCATCGGTCCTTTTGAAGACCAACATGTTAAATTTACATAAAAGAAGAGCTTAGTTGGAAATTCCAACGACCAAGAGGGTCGAACAATGTTACTAATTGAATCTTAATGGTAAAGAAATTGTTGTACTTACCTTAGATCCTTTGAACTGTCCTTTTCAGGACAACAAATTTCAGTACAAAGTTAGTTAGTTGTACTTGTTAGTTAGTTGTACTGACCTTACTTTGAAACTTAAAATAGAGATTGAAACATGATTACAAGGTAGGATAGATCGACCATAGTGCCATCTAGTTAACCTATCATGAAGCTCCATTCTCAACCTAGCTTAAATTATAGTTTTTACCTTATGGCATTGGTAGTTAGGGTGAGAATGAGGGGTGAGAGTGAGGGGGAGTTTGTGGGGTATATGGGGGAGTGTGTGGGGGTATGTATGGGGGAATATGTGCGGTAGGTGTGAGGGAGTATGGGTGAGTGTGTTAGGAAGTATGGGTGAGTGTATGAGGGAGTATGTGGGGTAGTGGGTAGGGGTAAGTATGGGGGAGTATGTGGGGTAAGTTTGGGCGAGTATGGGGGAATATGTGGGGGTAAATTTGGGGGAGTACGTGGGAGTATGGGGGAATATGTGGGGGTAAATTTGGGGGAGTACGTGGGAGTATGGGGGGATATATGAGGTACGTGTGGGGGAGTATGGGGAGTGATAGGAACGAGTCGGGGGGGGGGGGGGAGTGAGGAGTAAGGGGCGAAAGGCGTAAGGGGGGTAGAGGTTAGAGGCGGTAGGAGTAAAGGGGCGGCAGGAGTATGGGGGCGGGAGAAGGGGGCGGGAGAAGGGGGCGGAAGGAGTAAGGGGCGGGAGGAGTACGGGGGAGGGGAGGAATAAGGGGGCGGGAGGAGTACGGGTCGGGAGGAGTACGGGGCGGGAGGAGTACGGGGCGGGAGGAGTACGGGTCGGGAGGAGTACGGGGCGTGAGGAGTACGGGTCGGGAGGAGTACGGGGCGGGAGGAGTACGGGTCGGGAGGAGTACGGGGGTGGCGGGAGGGGCGGTGGCGGGAGGGGTCAGGGGGCGGGAGGGGTGGTGGGGTGGGTCAGGGGGTGGGAGGGGGGGTAGGGGTAAAGGTCAAAGGTCGTAGTATTAATAGTTATGGGGTAGAACATACATTCTTCCTCTACTACTAAAATATAAGATTTATTATCTTTTGTAAATTCTTTTTTAGTGATTCCACTGTAGTGCCTCCATCTCTGTCATTCAGGTCTAATTATTATTATCTAAATATTTTCAAAAATTAATTTCTTTTTAGCCTGATGATGCTAGCGAGGTTGCCTAGCGAAACCGTTGCTAAAATAAACGTAAAACCAAAGTGCAGCCTTTTTCTTTCCAAGAAGAGGACTCAGAGTCGTTTCGACCAACATGGAATTAATACCCCCCTCACGAGTTCAACAGAATATTCTATATCATAGAAAAACCAAAAATTCTCTTCATGTTTAAAAACGCTGCAAATTATTACACAATTGCTATTTTTGAAGATATCAATATATTTTTCGTAGTTCCAACTTCTAATTCCTTACTTATTATTCCTCACTGAGCAACACCTCCTTCGAGACTGAAGAAGGTCACAGATTTACCGAAAGCTTGGCGAAGGAGTAGTTTATTTCAGTAGACCCCATTCCCAATCAGTTGACGTAGTGCTGTTAGTTGAGTCGTTGTGCCTATCAATTAGCTGCTACTAAAAGAGGGGTTCACCAACGCCATACTCGAAAAATTATCAGGAATTGCGATCCCGCCTACGAGCGATCACCAATCAAGATAATTGATTGATTAATTTGATATTCTTCCTAGCCGACTGGCCTTCGGACGACGTTACACGTGGGTCACATCGGACCTCCCCTAAGGTGGATGTAAGAGCCGGCCTTGTCAAAAACACGTAAAAATTTATTTTCTATATTAAGTATAGCATGAGGTATATATTTCAAAATTTCCTACAAGAATAGAAGGATGATTACTTACGGAATTCAGAACCATGGGAGTAAATCAATTCAATCTCACATTGAATTTTGAATCAAAGAAAAACTGTGACCGAATTCGGCAGAACCTGATGGTGCAACGTTTACAGCATCTTCAGAGGGTCTTTTCAGAGACCTTGATCTGGAGCCAAATCGGAAGAAACCGGAGTTTTCTCAGAGTTTAAATATCGTTTTATAGAAAAATTGTGATCTGATTTTCTCATTGTTTTTTGATTATTAAGGTAAAGTCCATCATTGGATTATCGAGCTAAAAGACTCGATAAAACCATTTCTTGTTCAGCCTTTTCGTTCCCTGGTTTTCCAATATGCCCTGGAGCCGATTTGTGGATCACAAATTGGGTTTCAGTTACCAAAGAAGCCAAATTACCGTTCAAACATCAGCTGATCATAATGAATCGTTATGTAATAATATGGCTTAATGACTCTTTAAATATTCTAATCACCGTCTAACAGGAGTTTTGATTATAATAACAAGTTGAGACTCATATTTTACTGTTATTATCAAAACTTTCCGTAATAGCAAGTTTGTTGAATGTATTAATGAATAAATAGGCCCTAGGAAGTTTCGAAGTTTGCCTGATTAACCTCAAAAACGGTTTACTCTACTATGAAATTTAAAGCAACGCTATTACGGGCACAAGGTGAAATACTCGAAGAAAAGTCGTGTTTCAAGACGCAAGTTCTAAAGCTCCGAGTTACCAACAAAGTGCTAAATTTCTAGTATCGAAACGGTAAAACCGTTGAGAGGAGGAAGAGTAAGTTTAAAAAAAAAGTTCTTTGGGAGAAAAGAAGTTGAGGAAAAAAGAGAAACAATGTCTGGGCATTTTAATTTTCAATTATTCCAATCTTCGAAAGAAACAAGGAAGGCCCGACCAGGGGAGGAGGGGGGCATTAAAAGTTTCATCCAAGAAAAAGCGAGTTGAAGTAGGTAGGTAGAGAAGGTACGAAGTAGTCAGTTGATAATAAGTTGAAACAAATCATTGGTTTTGCTGGTTTTTCATTCCAACCAAAGATTGCAAATGCTTTACTTACCTTCAGGGAACTTGAAATTTGTCTTCCACAGATATTTCTGAACAATCTAAGTTTCATTACAAATTCAAGATACTGATAAGGTGTATCGTCTTGTCTAAAATGTTATATATATTGTGAAATTCTGTGTACCACAATGTCGTGGCGATTTTGAATTCTTATAATCACTTCCTGTCATCGAAGTTAAGTTCTACATTTCAACGCTGTTGCTCACTCAGCTGATTGAAACCCCCCAAGAAGGTTTCTCAGCTCTGGTAAAATGGTAAATTTGGATGGTAAAAGAATCCGTTGAGGGAGAAAACGAAGTTGGAAGAACCATTAGTGTAGTTTTTCTACCCCCCCACCAATGACCATTCAATGCCGAGCTCGCACACTCAACCTCCTGACAGCGAAAATCGGCAACAATAAATTTAATGGTAGAGGTATTTATTCTCCTTCCGACGATATTAATATGGAATAAAATAGCAGTTTTTGTATTTTTCGAGGAAATTAATTCTTATGAATTTATTGGAGGTAGGTGCGATTCTGGTAACGCAAAACCTGCATTGTTCACTAGGAAACTCTGCCCAATGAATTCACAAGAATTCAGACTAGAACTCATTTACTGACCTGTTCATTGACCAAAGACTCTGAAATGATTCAAGATAGAATGTTTGACGCGAGAAAATGATTCAAGATTTTTTTAGAAGAAATATATATACATTTTCAGAGTTGAAGTTACCACTTTGGTACTTAAAACACGACTGTTCCCTCAACAGGCGCTCAAAAACAAACAAAATGGCGATATTCGAAAACCACCTTGTTTCCAAGGTCATTACAAGGGTACTGGTGGGGAATCACACTGAACCAAAGCCCAAAGGGTTGCCCTCAGTCTGATCCAGAGTTTTGAATGTGACTTGAGGCCGAATAATTCAACCCGTAACTCATTTACTGAACTGTTGATTGACCAAAGTCACTAAAATGATTCAAGATAAAATGTTTGACGCTAGAGAATGATTTAAGATTTTTTTTACAAGAATTAGATGTACATTTTCCAAGTTGAAGTTACCACTTCGGTACCTAAAAAACGACTGTTCCCTCAACAGGCGCTCAAAAACAAACAAAATGGCGATATTCGAAAACCACCTTGTTTCCAAGGTCATTACAAGGGTAATGGTGGGGAATCACACTGAACCAAAGTCCAAAGGGTTGCCTACAGTCTGATCCAGAGTTTTGAATGAGGTGTGATACTGACTTGAGCAATGACTTCATATGACGTCACCGGATCAATCGAAATCCACCATGACTTCTTATTAAGTCACCGGCATTAATTTAATAAATGAATAAATTATCCAATTTTGGACAATTACTTTTTTTTTAAGAGGTTTTTCATAAGAATTTTTATGGTATTTCGCAACACGAAGTAATTTTTACTAAAACATCAAAAAATACGTTTTTGAACATTTTTTTGAAAATTTTTGGTACTAGGCTGGGTAGCTTGTCCTGGGTAGGAAACTACCGTACCGGGTTGTTCAGACATTGTACAGATTTTTGATTCCAGTGACCACCCTTCTAATTCTGGCACCGGTCATACATGAATCGACGACATCTATAAATGTGTTAAATCAATGAATACGACGAAAACACTCTAACCACTATCCACTTGAAGTCCCCATGCAGCTCTTCTCAAATATTTCCTGGAAAAGGTGCCCAAAACAATCAGTGGCGCCTCCTCCAGGCAAACATAGCAAACACTGTTTGCCTTACTAAAAATAAGCAAAATGAATAAATTAATTTTTGTTGAGATTCTCCTATATTCCCATTTTTTGCAAGTAATATTATAGCCAATTGTGGAAAATTTTAGTATAATTTAGGGAATTTTTCATTATTACCAAGTAAATTAGATGAAATAGGAGTATGGAATAAGAAAGTACGTATTTTGCCTTGGATACTAGCCCACACCATAGACTTGGAGAGGTCGGTAACGTAGATGATAAGCGAACTAGCGCGGGACACAGCGATGCAAGGCAAACAGTTCTAAAAAATGAATTTTTCGGGACTGTTTAGAGTGAGAGGTGATGATCGGTGGCTGGCGGGGGGTCATCGCGGTGTCAAGTATTACCATACCCCCACTACCACACCACCAGCCATGGCAAACAGTCAAGCAACTGTTTCGTGACCTTGAAAGCCGAGAAGATGAGCCATGGATACTAATTAACCCATGCATGGCAAGACATAACATATCCATTCAACCACATTATCTAAGGAAGGAAAACTTAGTTTTTTCGCCACCGCAAATAGCGGCTGCCTGGCACTGACTGATGTCCCGTTCCCGATTTTACTGTATATTTCACTGTACCTAATCGTTTTTCTTGTTGATAGGTACCTACTTAGAAATAATTGCAAATTGTAGAAAGGAGGTTTAACATCATATGAGGTTTAAATTCAGAGTCTCCCTTTTTTGGTTTATTGTTTCAAGAATAATTTGAACCCCCTCAAAATTTGATGGTTTACGTTTGAGGTAGGTAGCTACTACGGATATTTTGAAAATCGAATATAAAAGTATCCGTCCGTCCGCGGAACTTTCCTTTATGATCATGGGCCGATTTTGATGAAATTTGGTATAAGAGCTCCATTTGGGGTCTACTTGTGCCCCGAAGGTTTTACCATTGAATTTTTAGAATCGAATGAACCCACCCAGAGCTTTATAGGATAAACTGTTCGCTCTCTATGAGAACTTGAAGGTTGAACTTACGATAAATAAGAAACACGAGTGTGAATCGCAAAAGAGGCCTTATCACCTTACAAATTTTAGCTGACCAAAATGCAATGCACTGTTCGTTTCTTTGGGTTGTAGGTACATGTTTTGCTCCCTTAATCAACCTGTAATCAAATTTCTAAACCAAGGAATTCTTTATTTCTTCAAATGGAGTGATCATCTAAATAAACAACATTATGAAGCGAAAACATGATTGGTAGGTAGTGACGAGGGTAAAGCTGACGCTTGATCTTCAGAAAAATAATAAACCTTTGTGTAATAATTTGCAGCGTTTTTCATTAATGTTTATTCCTCTGTGACTGGCCAAGCTGTTTGCCTCACGAATATTCTCACCAGACGCCCCTGAAAACAATACCTACCATCAATTAGCGATGCAGAGATACCCTAGGTATTTCCACCGCTCGTTCTACACGATCAATAAAACGTATAATCGCATGCTCCGTTTAGAACGTCGTGTTTTCTATCTCAAAGGCGAACTAGCTAACCAATTTTTCGATCATCAAAGGCTCAAAGGTTTTTATCCGACTAACGAGCAAATAATCCAGCTGAAAGCCGGGATATATGTAATTCCCTTCGTGTCTTCTTCGGTTAGGTAATCCAACCAGCGAATTACTGAACGGTTCAACCGTCTGATGCAAACTCATTTTCGAGAGAAGAAGAACAAAGATAGATACAAAAGAAAGATAGAAACGTCTAAATGGGGAAGGGGTATTTTCCTCGATAAATTGAGTTTTCACATATATTTTTTATCGTCTTGTTTGAGAAGGATCTTTTTTCTCCGTTTTCTGTACCTCCATAATAAAGAAGAACTTATATTTTGTATTCCACCCGTATCACTCCTCGCAGGATAATAAAGTATTCAATGGGTAGGTTAATGAGGGTTTTAAGGGAAAATACATAGAAAGGCAGAGTGACCCACGAGCCGTACGAAACCTAAATTGTTCAGGACGGCCCAAATGGTGGAAATGTTGATTTTGGGCCTTTTTTTCCGTGGGATCCATGATTGCCAATAAAATATTCTACCTCGTGGGACCAAGATTGAAGAACGAATACATTTATGCAAAAACGGACCATTGGATCGTGGTGAAATGCGCAATTGTGGAGACTACTGCGGGTGTGATGAAATTGATTTTGAAAATTTAAAAAGTTCAAGTAAAGTAAGTTCAACCATCTCAGATTGAATTTTCGTCCAACGGCAGTGATATTTCCAGGAATTGTAGGTTCTTTTTCGTTAAAATATGCATCAAATATCGGTGAAATGAGGTCAAAGGAAAACAAGACTTCGAATGAACCTACAATTCCTGGAAATATCACCTCTACAGGTCAAAATTAAGTAGGTACTTTTTCCGATAACCAGTTTTCACCGAATTCAACACTTGACCATACTTGATTGTTGATTGGTTGTTTGAGAGTTCTAAGTTAACTTGAAAATAAAATATTCTAAATAGAAACTTTGTAAGAAATCATCTATATTTTTGTCAAACATCTCAATCACAACAATTAGAGGCTTCTGGATCTCCAGTGGCTCGTCCTCTACAAAACTTTTTTTTAAAGTTTATTTCAAATTAGATACACAAATTGTTCCTACTAAATCCTAGGCTAAGTTCATTAGCCAGCCAAATCGGTCCAAAAAAGTAGTCCAAATTTGAGTTTCAAAACTCTGGATAGGTATCACTCAAAATGACAGCCCCTTATGAACAAAATAGGCAGGTAGAGCCTTACGATAAATAAAGAGTGGCAAGGGATGGGAGGATCAAAACGAAAGTTGTAAGAATGATTTTTAATGGCACAATATTTTCTTATAGGTAAGCTATTTTATATTTCAGCATTTTCCTTCACAGCCTACGTCTAAATTTCTTCAGCCTTGGACAGAAAAATAGGTACTGGAAAATATCACGTGTAACTTTGACCCAAGTATCACATCTAATTGAAAGCCACAAAGAACTAGTGAGATCATGGAACAGAAAGGAACTGTTTCTAGCTTAGAAGTCGAATTAACTCAATGAACAAAGAACAAAGTTAACTCACAGTCTTTGAACCTAGAGTTACCTAGGGTTAAGGTTTAGCTAGAGTTAAGGATGAGGATTAATTATAAGAGGATTCTTTTGGCTGTATAAGCATAAGAGATGGACACTGCAAAAATTTAGTCCCACATGACTGAAACCTTATTATTATCTTCCACTAAAATACAAAAATATGAAAATCTGGTAACCATAAACAGGAACGCTATAGTTTCCTACCTAAAATAACGATAACGAACCGGGTAGTAAGTAGAAGTGGAGGAAAAAGTGAGAAAGAGGAGATAAGAGAGTTAGCAGGAAGGCCGCTGGGAGCGATTGGGTCGAGGACGAGCCGTTGGAGATCCAGACGAGATCCACAACAATTCAGCCCAGATGTTCTTGCCAAATGATAATATCATTATCTCCCTGATATTATCAGGGAGTTGGATTGGTGGAGTCTTTACAAGAGTTTTTTAAATCTTCCTACATACAAACTCATTAGATAAGCCAACTGAGCGGCCAAATGGGCGAACTGATTTCACTTCCTAGTCATCCAAACAGTGGCGCCTCCTCCAGGCAAACATAGCAAACACTGTTTGCCTTACTAATTAATTAATTTATGTTAAATATTAATTTTTGTTGAGATTCTCCTATATTTCCATTTTTGCAAGTAATATTTAGCCGATTTTGGAAAACTTTTATAATATTTAGGGACTATTTCGTTATTATCAAGGAAGTTAGATTAAATAGGAGAATTGAATAAGAAAGTACGTATTTTGTCTTGGATACAAGCCCGCAACACACCAGAGTGTTGAAAATGTCGGTAACTATGACGGATTGCGGATGATACGCGAACTAGCGCGGGCGATGCAAGGCTTGTCTCTGGTACGCTGTGATGCAAGGCAAGCAGTTCGAAAAAATGAATTTTTCGGGACCGTTTAGAGTGAGAGGCGATGATCGGCGGGGCGGCGGGGGGTCAGCGCGGGGTCAAGTATTACCATACCCCCACTACCACGCTATCAGCTGTTACAAACAGTCGGAAAACTGTTTCGTGACCTTGAATGCAGAGAAACTTGGAAGATGGATACTAATTAGCCCACGCACGGCAATACATAACATATCCATCCAACCACATTATCTCAAGGAAGGAAAGCAGTTCGTTCTTTCGCCGCCACTAATAGCAGCTGTTTGACGTTGGCTGGTGTCTCGTTCCCGATTTTATTGTATTTCTCTGTACCTAATCGTTTTTCTAGTTGCTAGACACTTGGAAATAATAATTATTGCATTATTGCATTATTGGATTATGCAATTATTGCATAAGTAACATTGTAGAATGAAGGTTTCACGTCTTATTAGGTCTAAATTCAGAGTATCTTTTTTGGTTTAATATTTTTAAGAAAAAAATTTTGAGCACCCTCAAAATCTACACGTACCTACCGTTTGAGGTAGGTACGTGTGGATTTTGAAAATCGAATATAAAAAATCCGTCCGTCCGCGGAACTTTTCTTAATTATTATGGACTGATTTTGATGAAATTTGGTATATGGGATTCCATTTGGGGTCTGGTTGTGCCCCGAAGCTTTTGGTTGATGTCAGTTAGTTCTAAGCGGTGAAATGGAAGGGATGTAACTTCCAAAGGCGCCCTCCTATCTCGAAAACTCTCGATATGATGGTATTGTTTTTTCACAAATTAAAGATAGGTACCTACCATTGAATTTTTAGAATCGAACGAGACCACCCAGAGCTTTTGAGGACAAACTGTTCGTTCCCTACGAGAACTTCAGGGTTGAACTTACGATAAATCAGAAAAACGATTATGAATCGCAAAAGAGGCCTGATTATCTTTCAAATTTTAGCTAACCAAAATGAGATCGCTGTTCGTTTCTTTGGGTTGTACTCGGTTTTGCTTCCTTAGCAACCAGTAATAAAATTTCTAAACGAAGGAATTCTTTAGTTCTTCGAATGGAGTGTGAAGCGAGTAGATCTTCCAAATAAACTTGATTGTGAAGATAAAACATGGTTGGTAGGTGGTGACAATGGCACAGCTGAGTTCTTTGCTGGCGCATGATCTATGCAGAAAAAAAAGAACCTTTGTGTAATAATTTGCAGTCTAGCTGTTTGCCTGACGAATATTTTCACCCCACGCCCCTGCATCCAAAGGCACATCTGACATTATCTTTCAACATAGTGTTAAAAGATAATGTCTGATGTGCCTTAGGATGACTAGGAAGTGAAATCAGTTCTCCCATTTTCAAATCTTAAACCGAAGACACGTAATTCTACTTTATGGGTGATATTTTACTTTTTGATCATTGTACCACAATATTTCTTTTCACTCCCTCGACCATACCTATTTAATATCCCCGTTGGCATTTCTTAGGTTGGTCCTCTTTCTCTTACATTAGGCACTCAATCACACATAGCCTCATCAAATACCACATAATTTCTTCCTACCGTAAATCCATCTCAACCATAAATTAACAATATTTCTTAACCTTATTTTTCGCATCTTTTGAGATGAAGATTTTGTAAACTCTATAGAATGCCACACTTGCGTCCACAAAAACATAATTTAGTTTTCCTATAAAATGCGACAACGTAGTTTTCCTCTGAAGGAAAGCTTTCTGCAACAAATGTTATGGCTTGTAGGTAGGCATATTTATAACTTACTGCTGAGCTGAGTCGTGGCCTAGTGAGCACCGATACGAACCGTGATGGGGCATATAAATCCTTCAGGCAACAGGAGTAGGAGAAAAGACGACGGGCTACAAGACCACATCTTTATTGAATACTACTGAGTGTGCCACAAGACGCCGACTGCTTTCCTGCGGTCTCAATCTCCCAGCATTCACAGGGGGCTAATATCCCTGAAGCAATAAAACCGTCTGGGCCCCACTACCCTCCTCACCCTTAAAAGAGGAAAAAAGCCGTCTGGTTGTCAATAATTCATATCCCCCCAAGCTTCCCCTAAAAACCTCCACTTTTACCATCAGTTATGAGTCGTAGGACTCCAACCCTTTCACTTCTCTCCCTGAAAATTGTTTTGGCGCGACCCGAATATTAATCCCAGGGATTTATAGGGGGGTTGTTTTCAATAAACCGTGTTAACTAAGTGCTTTTACCCCTTCCACGCTCCGAGTCAATTTTCGGCTTTCGGGCGCTTTCAAAATTGACCTCCCGCCTGAAAAAACCCCAAACAGACGTCCCCGAAAAGACGAACGATGGCCGACCCCCTCCATCAGGACCGATTTACTAACAACGATCCCGTGGCTAGTCGCCAGAAGCTGTTAAGGCCAATTTACCATCCTATCACTGTGGAGCAAATTAAAAAACTTGGAACTATGAGGAACGAGGCTCTCGCAGCTAATTTGAAAAGTAACTCTTCCGTCGAGATGGTTGGGCTTCGAGTTTTGCGACAAATTTATCAACTTGAGTTAAGGTGAAGACACAACCTTGGGTGGAGCGGAATATACATTTTATTTTGCTTCCGAGTCTGCCAAGGAAGCGGAAGCATTGTTTTCACTTTTTGAGGATGAAAAAATTCTACTCTAAATTAAAAATTTCGTGTCTATGATTCAGGTTTTGCGTCTGCCCAGTTGTGTGGTACAGTTCGCCTATCAATTTCATAACGCTTTCTATGCATAATATGCATAGTTTGTATAAGATTTTTTCAATTTTTTTCAATTTAATTTATTGACAGAAGAAAAGAAATAGTGCAGAAATTAACATGATATTTACAGCATTTTCTCCCATTCACCAACATAATAAGTTCGTAAGAACTTGTGGTTGCTGGTGGAGCTACTCTCAGCCAAAAACAAAACTAGAAATTACAAGCCTTAAAACTAAAACATCTGCTGCTCAATTTTTGCAGAAACTAAATTTTTCAAAAATTAAATTCTCTTATTTTAGACAACATAACATGTTTGAAATGATTTACGCTCTCACACACGTCAGGATTAATTCTACAAGCGTAAAAGAAATTCAAAACCCTGTAATAAGCACTCCTTCTGGCTCTCTCAGTGCCACATCTAGGTAAATTAATATTTGAAGATAGTGCTGTGCGTGTGTGCGTGGTACAACTTCTATGCTCTGGCCGAATGCCAGTTTTAAACACAAGAATACTTGAATGTAACAAAAACAATTCTTTAACGTTAAGCACATTGAACTCCCGATAAAGCAAGACTCTTGGGTATCGAGAACTCCTCTTGAGGGCGATTCTAATAATAATATTCTGGACGACCTGCAAGGATGACAACAACGACTTACCAGCATTTCCCCAAACTACAATGCCATATTTCAACAAAGAGAAAACTAAACCAAAATAAATAGTTCTTAGCTGAACAAATGATAAAAAATTTCTAGCCTCCCTAAATACATAAAACAGCTTTGGCAATTTACAAATTAAGGACTCAATATGGAAATTGAACTTCAAGTTGTGATCAAATATAACACCAAGGTACTTACATTTAAGAGTCAACGGCAAATTCACACAATTACAAGGTCCCAAACTGCATAAGCACGAATAACGATGAAAAGCAACCCCCGACCAATCAGCACACCCTCGATTAGAAAAGGAAAATCTCATTAACGAGGTGTTTTCAACATTCAAGCCCAAACAATTTGTATCCATCCAGTGCTTGATGAGGAACAAGTTATAATTTATTGTATCTATTAACCGCTGGTGATCCTTTGCGTAAAATACAATGGCTGTATCATCAGCAAAGCCCAATATTTCACCTTCTATTTCAAGATTCAACAATTCATTGATGTATAATAAAAACAAAATAGGGCCTAACACTGTTCCTTGTGGTACTCCACAGGTTAATAATAATTCATCACTGAACACCCCCCTTATTCTTGTTACCTGCGGGCGACAAGACAGATAAGATCCAATCAACTCCAAAGGCAGTCCCCTTATCCCATATTTATACAACTTGTTCAGTAATCTCGAATGATTAACAGAGTCAAAAGCCTTTCTGATGTCCAAAAAAACACCATAGACAAGGAAACCCTCATCTAATTTATTGGTAATAATATTATTTAATTTGAATAAGGCATGATCAGTGCCCAAACCCTCACGGAAGCCAAACTGATTACCCGAAATAATGCCAAATTTGTCCAGAAAGGAAATTAATCTCACTTTTAAGCATTTCTCCAGTAACTTCGAAAGTGATAGTGTTAGAGCTATGGGTCTATAATTTGTTCTTTCCATTCCATCCCCAGCCTTATACAAGGGAACGACAACGGTAGACTTAAACAACGATGGGTATTTACCAGATGTGAAGGCTAAGTTAAAAACAAAACTCAATGGACCGCAAACAAGGTGTGCAATTTTATACGCAGTAGAAGGTTTTTGTTTTACAAAAATATATTCGCTATACAAATTAGCAAAGGAGTGAATTAAATTCTACAAGTGTACCAGTGCATCTTGGTTGCACAAATACACATGTTAGGGCGAGTGTAGTAGAGTTTTCACACTCCCCCTCACGAGTCGTTCAACTTCAGTCCCAGTTGCTTCCGAAAGTTTGGCGTCTAGTGTCATGCCTAGGTGTTTGGCTTCATTAGCATTCGGAATAACTTTTCCCATGAAATGTACCGGAATATACTCGATTCTCTTGGGCGTCGGTGGTCTAGTAGACAGTGTACCCGACTGCGGTGATAGGATAAGAACCGTCTAGCCCCCGCTAGACTCGCATCCCCATGCGAGTTCGAATCTGGTCGCCAGCAGAAAGTTTTCTGTCTGTTAGACGATCGGCAATCTCTCGTTCCAACCCAGGGCGGTGATGTTTGGGAATCCATGAGCGAAATCATCAGAACAAATTCTGATCTCCCCTTAGGGAGACAGCTGATGACGTCCGCGACGCCAAGAATGGCAGTCGGACGAAAATTCAACCTGAAATGGTTGCTTACTTTACTACTATACTCGATTCTCTTGTTAGTGAAATCGACATGTACCGACTTAGTTTCATTTATTTTGATTCTCCATTTTGCTGTCCACTTTTGTATGCTGGATATTGATTGATTTAACTTGTTGATGGATTCAGTGTAACATTCTCCGACTGCCAAAATCGCTGTATCATCTGCGAAGGTGGCTGTGGTGTTCTTTCCAATTTCTGGGAGATCACTGGTATAAAGGACATACAAGAGCGGTCCAAGAACACTCCCTTGTGGGACTCCTGCATTGATTAGCTTTGGCTCTGAGTAGGCGTCTTCTTGCTTTATTCTGAAGTAGCGATTGGTGAGATAAGACTGAAGCAGCTCAGCATACTTTATTGGTCGATTTTTGCGCAGCTTGTAGTTGAGTCCCTCATGCCAAACTTTGTCAAACGCCTGCGCGACGTCAAGGAAGACGGCTGAGCAGACTTTCTTTTCCTCAAGGGCTTGTTCAATTATATGTGTTATTCTATGGACTTGATCGATCGTGGAATGTTTCTGTCGAAAGCCAAACTGGTGCTTGGAAACAGCTTACGTTCTTCGATTATTGGTACTAGTCGCTTGTGGATTAGTTTTTCAAATAATTTTGATAATACTGGTAGAAGTGAGATTGGTCTGTACGAACTTGGCTCCGTGGGAGGCTTTCCAGGTTTAGGAATCATTATGACCTCGGCAATCTTCCACAATTGAGGAATGCAACGGTGTTTTATAATTGCAATAATGATCATGGTTATTCTTGCAATGGCTTTACGCGGGAGATGCTTAAGGATCTGACCAGTGATAAGGTCGCAGCCAGGAGCCTTTTTTGGACTGATTTCCTTATCGATTATGATCTTAATCTCTTTGATAGTAACGGGTGGAATGTCGACATCTTGATCAAAGATGACGAACTTGAGTCCGACAAGAGCCTTGGTGAAGATGTCAGCAGTCATGTCTTCAGTTGGGCAGTATTCAAGTTTGACGTCTCCATTTTCAACAACTTCACGAATATAATGCTCTTTGATCGCAATGTGCTTTGATTTTGCATTTGTGATGGGGTTTGTTGCCCAGCTCTGTGCCCCTTGATTGTCCGTGGAGATGCAGATTTTCTTGTGCGGTATGCCACTGTCTTTTGCCAGGTTCTTCAAATGCATTTCCTCCTTAGCTGCACTAGTCAGAGCCATATATTCGCTCTCTGCAGTCGATTGTGCGACAGTCCGTTGCTTCCGTGACTCCCAGCTTATGGCTGATCCAGCAAACGTGAAGCAATGTCCGGTATAGGATCTGCCATCGGTGCAATTACCCCATTTAGCGTCTGAATATCCTGTGATTGGTTGTCCTTTCTTCTGGAAAATTAAACAAAGGTCTTTGGTACCCTTTAGGTACCTTAGTACCCTTTTCGATGCCAACCAATGTTCATTCGAGCCACTCCAACATTCTTTTCTCGAGCGATTTTCAAGAAGTAGCATTTTGGGGTCCGATCAGCTGGATGGACGATGGCGTAATATAGCGTTAACTCATCTTCTTCCCATCCTCAAGCATTGAGCACTGGTTTGGTTGACCTAACGTGGATACCACTCCTTTTCTGCTAGGGTGAAGGGTTTTTAGGGGTTGTATTAAATTTTCAAATAACATTAAAAGCTTAATTCAACATGAAAAGAAGACCAACCCAATTCAAAATGATGTCGATATAGTGAACTGAGTTGATTTCTAACAGGAAATGCTCAGCCTGCCATTGAATAGAGCTGGGACCATTCCAATCGTATATTCCGTTCTATTCCACTAACTTAGGCCCTCGACTATTATGAGCAGTGGGCGTTTATTGATTCGAACCGCTCTATTTGGCACGGACGTCGAAGAGATGTCTCACTCATTAGGGACGGCCGATGGGACAGGACGACTCCAATGGCGGGAAAACGATCTCTCAGAACACCAGTAAGTACCATTTCAATGGCGAGAGATCGGAGGGGGTCGGCAAATGGGAAAGAGGATCGACGACTGGCGATGATTATTCATCGAAAGTCAAGTTATTGTGTTAACGTCAGAGGACTGAAATGGGCTTCGAACGGGGTTTTGCCAGTCAGCAATGCAACTCTATAATTGAAATACGTCAACTAACCCACCGATTTGTACTGCACCTATCTCAATCGAATGGTTTCAATTCCAATTAATTTTACCAACGCGCTAAATCAGTTCAAGTCTAATTAAATTTACACAAGGCCTCAAGTGCGCAAAATAACTATGTAATTAATTATTGCGCAAAGTTAAGTTACAAAGTTTACATAATTCTAATATCATCATTTGTTCACGTCCGAATAGTGAGGTGCCTTTTCAGCATTCTAAAAAGGACATTGCCTGGATCATCAGTACCCCGTAGTAATAATAATAATAATAATAATAATAATAAATCTTTATCGCATATAGATATAAATCCATACAACGCAGAGTTTGGCTCGTAATTGTTTGCGACAGTAAATAAAATAGAAATCAAATGTGAATGACAGTTGTAAGCACCTATTGCAAAAGAAAATAAATAAATAATGAAATTCACCTCTTTAAACATGAATTCCTAATATTAAAAGCCTCGTATCACTGGCCTCTTTCAAATAGTAGTATAAGCTATTTACCACATTTCTGTCACTCGACATTAAGATTCTTTTATACTGCTCCTGAAATGAGAGCGGGAGCGATATCATCGAAACTTGTTGGTTTACTCGAGAGAAATGACCACTTCAAAGGCGTGTTTTCACCTTTGAATGTTTGAAAAAGTCGAAAATTAACGTTGATATCATCGAAACTTGCTGGTTTACTCGAGAGAAAAGACCACTTCAAAGGCTTGTTTTCACCTTCGCATGTTTGAAAAAGTCGAAAATTAACGTTGATATCATCGAAACATGTTGGTTTACTCGAGAGAAATGACCACTTCAAAGGCTTGTTTCCACCTTCGATTGTTCGAAAAAGTCGAGAATCAACTTTGAAATTAGGTACCCAGAATTAGACTAGTTGAGTTAACATTAATTTATTAGTTGCAGATGTGCCCTTAAGAACACTTCTAGCTAATTTCCGAAAATTATTGTGCAATTTCATTGGCATTATAAATTTTAATAACATATGTATAATAAAGTCTAGTTTTTATAAAAATCTATATTTTAAGAATTATAGGTGACCAATTTTCCGATAAAAAAAAAAAAAAAAAAAAAAAATTCCTACATTTGGAACATCTATATTTGAAAAAGATTACGTAGGTTATACAAATTTTTTTCCTGATTTCCAATCTATTGTGGCTAGTTCCACAGAATGAAATTGCTACTTACTAAGTAAAATTTTCATGTGTGAGTATTTTTCCGTACTAAAACTCTTCCCCCTCAGACTGCCAGAACTTTCCTCTACAAGGTTTGGTTTGGTTTCTTTCTCCAGGGTATTTCTGGAGAAAAATTAAATTCCCTGAGTTTTCCAGTAGAGTAATATTCCCTGAGTATTCCCAGTTATCCAGGTCGCTGGACATTCTGGAAATGTAGAAGTTATGGCTGTTATCCGCGAGCACAGCGGCTAGTATCACTCCGGGGGCTATGATTTTCGTAGGGGACCATCTACACGCCTATCCACTCAATCCCTGACAATGTCGGATTCCGGAAATCGGATGAGAAATGTAGAAGTTATGGCTACGGCAAGGATTTCATGACAGAACAGACAGACAGACACGGAACCAAAATTTTTCAGGCAGGTTTGAAACGAAAAACGCGAGTGGAAATTTTGATCTTGGAGAACATTTTTTTTTCAATCTTGAAAAGTGGAAACGAAGCTTCCGCTACGTTGGTAGACTCGGAAGCAAAAAAACGCTGCAAATTATTACACAATGGTTTATTATTTTTATATAGATCACTCGTCTACAAAATCACCAACCATCCAATATGAAGAAAAAAAAAAAAAAATCAAAATCACCAACCATCGATCGCATTTTGGTCAGCTCTAATTTGAACGGAGATTAGGCCTCTTTTGCGATTCACACTCGTGTTTTGATTTATATATATATATATTTCAATAAAAACCCTTAAATTTTCGTAGTGAGCGAACGGTTTGTCCTACAGAGCTCCGCGTGGTCTCAAAAAATTCTAAAAATTCTATAGAATCTTAAATTGAAGGAAAAACCATACCTTTATATCGAAATTTTTTGAGTTAGGGCGTTTTCAAAATTTCAAATTTGATTTTGGAACCCTTAGAAGTGACCTACATCAACCAAAAGCTTCGGGGCACAACTAGACCCCAAATGGAGCCTACATACCAAATTTCATCAAAATCGGTCAATGCTAAGTGGCAAAAGTGCCGCGTACGGCGTACGGCGGACGGACGGCAAAATTTTTATTCGATTTTTGGATTCTACGTACCTTGAAACGTAAACCATCAAATTTTGAGGGGGTGTTAAAAATTTTTTTTTCTTGGTCGATTCCAAAGGTTCATTATTGAAAATAATAAACCAATAAGGGCACTGTTGGAAAGAGCGTTAAATTTCTGATCTCCCTAATACCAGAAAACAATATTTTGAGAAGAGGACATTTTTTGTTGAGAAAGTTGTAGTTCACCCTGTATAGTTGATTCCTGGAGTAATTGGAATTTGATTAATTAATTATAATCACCGCCACTGGTGCTCCAAACCATATATTATTAACAATTAATTAAATGTTATGGATGTCTAGGAAGCTATGTGTTACACCCACTTGGTAGACTACCCTCTCATCGCCAAAATGTTCGATATTCCTCATACGTATTAGCCAAACTTATGCAAGTACTTGAAAAATGCACGAATACGGGTTCGTGCTTTATGTCTTCTTAAAGGAGGGATTCTTGACAACCAGTTCTTACGGATTACCTGTATAGAACATAAGATAGAACGTAAAAAAACTACCAAGGGAGTTGGAAAGTACAGGATTGTCAAGAGTTCTTTGATATTTAAAATAAAATTTCAGTAAGTACTTCTTCGTTTTAAATTATATTAATCTTTTCCACGCTTTGCTGTTCACCTTTGCAAGTTATTTTTAATACCGTACGTGTTTATATTAAAGTTTAAGTTAAATTTTCACATTTTACAACACTAATTTCTTTTTAGTTGTTACTTGTTATTGATTTTATCGTTTCCGTTAGATATGATATCTGTGGATAAATATAAATTAGGTAGATCTTTCTTCGATTTTTGAGTGAGGCAATCAAAGTTCGTTTCGGGCGAATGCCCTTAGCATCATAGAGTCAGCTGGTCATCAATTTGATGTTGCTTCCGGGTTCCAGTAAGTTGCAAATTTCGGTGTCACCTTCCTTGTTTTCATGTATTCCTGAATTATGTATTTCATGTATTTTCATGTAAATTCCTCCAGGTAGTAGAGTAGTACATGGAGATTGCTCCCTGTAGTGCTTGTTTATAGGGCGTTCGAGCATAAAGTTACCATAGTATGCTACCATAATATGGTACCAGAAACTATTGATTGAATGGTACCAGAATGTGGTACCAGAAACTATTGATTGAATATGGTACTAAACTATTGATGAATATGGTACCAGAAACTAATGAATATGGTACTAAATGTAGTAGAAACTGATTTATGGTAACTAAATATGGTAGCTAACTATGGTAACTAAATATGGTAACTAAATAACTAAATATGGTAACTAAATAAAATAACTAAATATGGTAACTAAATATGGTAACTAAATAACTAAATATGGTAACTAAATAGGTAAATAAATATGGTAACTAAATATGGTAACTAAATAAAATAACTAAATATGGTAACTAAATATGGTAGTAACTAAATATGGAAGAAACTAATGAATATGGTACCAGTAAACAGAAACTATTGATGATTATGGTACCAGAAACTATTGATTGAAATGATGACAATGGGGAATTATTTCAGTATGCAACTATATTATAGTTGCATACTGAAATAATTCCCCATTGTCATCAAATATGCTGGAAATAAGATGTCTTCAATGATTGACTCTTACCCTGTGACGTCATTCGGTTCATGACACCATGTACCGAGTATCCCACATGGAGTATCAATGCATTCTCAGTAGTTTGTTGTATTATTCGACTCTGAATATTTTCTATTTTTAGAAAATATTAATACAATTCAATGTGCCTATTTGAATAACATGTTCTTGCTTACAAGCTTTGAATTACATAAATTCAATGTAAATCAGCTTAAGCCGAATCATGTACTGTTTGCAGATTGAAAGAATGCGGATGGCTTGGTAAGGTGTCCATATTACAGTCTCAAAAACATCGTCCTTCTACCTGCCATTCAAGCAAGGGAAAATGAGACCGAGGGTTGTTGACTCCTGACGGATGAGGAAGTGAAAGGGTTAGTTTATTTCGGGTCAGGTCTGCCAGGGCTTTGGTGTTTGACCTAAAAGCAGTGGTTCCCAATTCTATACAGGGTGTCTACTATTGAGATGGGCAAAACTGCAAAAATCGACTTTACAACTAATTTGTTTATGAAAATGTCTCTTATAAATTTTGTTAACCATTTGTTTTTTCAATTTTTTTCAATCTCAAAATTTTTTTTCGTGTTTTTGACCCCGTCGCTAAAATTACCACAACTACCTTAATTTACCGTAGAAATGTAAAAATAAGGGCATCGTGGGAACGGGCGTAAAATTCAATCAATTATTCTCTATCATTATCATTTATCTACCTCATCTACGGCATTATCTACGTCATTATGACTCGAGTATGCTCTATGCCTGTATTACGAAAGGGGTGAGATATGGAGGCTCGGCCCTTTCCCCAGCCCCAATCTCCAGGCTACCTATGATTTTGGAACAGGTAGTCGTCTATGTTAGCAGGTATACCCCTCGGGAAATTGGCCAGCTGCATTCTTTCAATCTGCTAACAGTAGTTGGTAACATTGTACGCGTTCAGTCGCCTTCTGCGCCTGACCGCTTTGCATCTCCCCACTTCGTCTCCAATCGTCGTACGTCTTTGCTTGGTTACGCTCTCATACTGCATTCGTTTCGCTTTTAAATTTGCATCATAATTCGAGTCATTCAATATTCATTGAATAAACTAGTTATCAATCATAAAGTCACGGTTTCGTCTAAATCATTTTCGAATCCCCGAATCCAGACCTTCGTTCAACGGCGAGTTCGTTTCATAATGCATATGCATGGTATTTGATATATTTCGTTTGCACTCAAGTTATTTTGGTGATTCATATTTAGACTCGCTCGTTGAAGCTTTCAGCCGATAAAATACTTGCTGCGTTTATGGACAAATTTAATTCTCCCCATTTCAGTATTTGTTGTTGCAAGTCTTAGATGAGCGATTAATCTAATTTTGTGGATATTTCCAACAATATCCAGATTCCGTTGTCTACCATAAAAATCAACAATTTTTCTAAACATGGGATTATAGCTGCTATTTCATGTTCTTTCTATGTCTTGGCTCCAACAATGGATGGGGGATAACTACAAGAGCTACCTTTACAAATGGTGGGTATAAAGACTAGAGTGTGGGCAGTATAATTAAGGCAAAGGAGTCGGGCTGTGTAAAGAGACTACGATCTCGTGAGACTATACCTACAATCAACAACACGTCTAAAACTACTTGAATGAGCAAGCCAAGTGAAACATCCAGTTAGATGGGCGAACGAAGCGACTAAGTTATAATAATTGTATCGGAGAATGGAGCGACCACGTCTTTGTTAGTCAACCTCACTCTCTTGTTTTCACAGCCTTGTTACCCCGAAGTTACACGATTGTTAACCTCCTAGTTACCAACTTGTTAATAATTAGAGCAGTTTTCTTCCCGATGCGATGCGAACACTGTTATTGTGGGTCGCCGCAAACCTCGAGCACCTCATCATTATCAATAATTACATTTGAAATTTGAGAAAAACATGGCTACCAGAAAGTTTGGGGTATCACTCGAGTAATCAGTCTGGTAAAAACGCCTTCAGACATAATGACAATATTATTTTTATAATAATACTGAATAATGATTACGGTCAAACCGTCAAACTTTACCCCAACGGGGGTAACTTTACCCCAAAAAGTGAGAATCTTCAATTGTGACGTAAGCGTGGTAGAACTTAGATAAAAGTTAGCTTTCTTAGAGAAACACAATAGCCCCGTTGGGTAAAGTTTGACGGTTTGACGGTACCTAGATCGAGCAATTGAAATTTACTCAAATATCAGCGATTCCTTGTAAAAGCTTGCTGGATGAAAAATTAAATGAAGAAGTTAGTGAGTACTGAATATGAATACGAGGAACCCTGCTTTGGCGCAAGTCTGATGGATCTCAGCTGGTACGCAATAGCTTAGATACATTGGAGTTACTGTAGAGATGATCCTCCAAATCCTAACTTTGTTGTTCTGTACTCCTGCTGTAGTCATTTTCTTGGTTGTTGTGGAGAAGGAAGCAGAGGACGTCAATATACTCATTTCAACATTTATTTGGCTAGCGCTTTCGGGGCAAACTATGGCCCCTTTTTCAAGCCTATTGCAGAGTGAATATAGGCTTGAGAAAGGGGCCATAGTTTGCCCCGAAAGCGCTAGCCAAATAAATGTTGAAATGAGTATATTGACGTCCTCTGCTTCCTTCTCCACAACAACCAAGAAAACAAATCCTAACTCGCACAAACTTTGTAAATTTCATCCAATTCGGATCAAAAGTTTGGGTGTTACGAGTGTTAAAGGATTGCGCATGTTCAGTATCTATTATTGAAATGACCGTGATGGATTTCATAGGGGGCCATCTAGCGTCTCATCCACACAATATCCAAAACTGTCGTCTGATAAGGGTCGAAACAGTACACGAATGGACTGTGAACCTTCCAATGATGACCTCGAGTTGCATCACAAGTAGGGGTATTTCTAATTAGCCTCACAATCGATCACCCGCTGAGACTGGTTGATCCTGCAAAGCTCTGGTCGTCTCATACAAAACTTATATTGTTGAAAACATTTGTTATTCCGTGAACATTCATCATTAAATTAGTTTAATTAGACTGATTATCTTAATCATCCTCATAGAAACCGAACGGTTTTTCCTACAGAGCTTAGGAAGGTCTAATTCTATTCTACAGGGTGTTACGGTTAAGGTCGAACCACCGGCCAGGGTTCGATTCTACAACTAATTGGTGACTTTTTTTATCTCCTGACTTTTTTTAACCCCCTTAAAATCGAATTTTTTCACTTTTAAGATGTTTTTCGTATTTTTCACCTTACGCCGTTAAAACAGCCATAACTCCCTTGTTTTTCAGTCAAAATTCAAATCAGCCCGAATAGTAAAATCTTGTAAATCACGGAAATGTACATTTTTTTCAAACGTTTGTAAGCCTAACTGAAACTGTCGGTTGATTTCCCACTGTAACCCCAAAAGTTGACCCAAAAGCTGAGCTTTCCAACAGTGTGGTCAGAATTGTTTCCAAAATTTTATTAGAGGAGAAAACTGCGCTTGAATGAGAAAAACGTTATTTTTAAGAGAAAACGTTTTTATTTATGAGAAAAACAAGGGAGGTATGGTTGTTTTAATGGCTTAAGGTCGAAAATACGAAAAACGTCTCAAAAGTGAAAACAGTCGGATTTTAAGGGGGTTAAAAAAAGGCAAGAGACAAAGTCGCGAATTAGTTGTAGAATCGAACCCTGGCTGGTGGTTCGACCTTAACCGTAACACCCTGTATAAGTCGCCTGTATTTTACATTAACGAAAAAACAACATCAAAAGCTTTTGAGCTGGGATATTTTGAAAAGGTGTTCCCCCTTCTCACCCCTGCGAAGAGACCAATAATAACCAAAAGCTTCGGGGAACAACTGCACCCCAAATGGAAATACACCAATATTCATCAAGTCAAGTTTTATTCAATTTTCAGAATCCACGAACCATGAAGCGTAAACTATGTATTTCTAGCTCTATTCCAAAGGTTCATTAACTCAGGAATACTAACAAGGCGCCTCGCGGGCGTATACGTTGAATTGAATGGCAGATCACTTGACATTGCCCTCCATCCTCAAACACTGCAGGTATTCCCCCAAAAAAAGATCAGCCTTCCACGAGTAGCCACTCCGCCTTGGCAATGTTGTCTACTATACTCTTGCCTTTATTTGAAGAGCTCTGGGATTTTTGATGGCCCGAAGGTTCGGCATTGCTGCAAGAATCCGAGCCCCAGCAGAAGGTCGAGGTATACCTGCGCGACCCCTCCGCCAGTGAACCCCCCCCCCAGCCCCCCAACAGTTTACCCTCTTCTGCAAATGCACACTTGATTCACAAATTATTTCGATCATCCCATCACCAAAATCGTGATCAGCGAGAAAAATTGAACATATCGAGTATAAACTCGAGGCAGGTACGATTAAAACTCAGCAGCCCTCTCCCGGCCAATCCACCCAAACGAATTACGCCCTCTTCGCCGAATTACAGGAAATTTGGACTCATTTTCATCAGAATAATTAGTACGTTACGAATTTAAATTACAAAAAATGTTCACCGAACGATAAATAATTAAATTGTATGTTGATAGAAGAGGAAGAAGGAAGAGGGATGATGGGTTTTGACCGCAAAGGGTTGTGACCGCGAAGGGTTGAGACCCCAAGGTGAGCACCTTGCAACGTTGCCACCTCTTGGCAGGGAAGGGGTTTTGGAACCCGCGGTCCAGAGCTCTTCAAATAAAGGCAAGAGTATAGTGAGTATTGCTCGTTTTCTGAAAGTTACTACGCCTGAGAAGCACCCAGTTAGCATAAGATGCAAAATGTTTTATTGAGCGACTGAGAAATTATCACAAATTTGATTTTTTGAAACCACCATTTGTTACATACCGAATAAAAAACAATAGATAGGTATTAACTCGATGACTTCATAGTAGTATAATATAATATGGGTATGATTGATAAAGGAGGGGAATACAGAGGCAGACATACTATTTAGGAAAGCTTCTCACATTACAAGAGCAACTAAATTAAATTACAACAAACCAGTAAATCACAATTATAATTTTAATTATTAAATTTTGATTTTTTTAATAATAATTTTTATAAAATTATTATTTTATTTTAATTACACCATTAATGAGGAAATTTATTTTCATTCTTTCCAATACTATGTCCATGGTCATAAACAAAAATTTTTGAGCGGCTTTCGGAAATTTGTACGCCTCAGAGGTGTATTGTTAGTTCCTATAGGTGAAGTACCAGTGGTTTTATCTTGAAAATTTCATGTGAGTTTCGAGTCTACATTGATGATGAATTTATCTGAGATACGAAAAGCAGCTCCAGGGAGGGTGGGCAATAAAGACCTTTTCGAGGCTCAACACTAATGTGCTCAACGCAGGCAGAGCGAAACGAAAAGATAGCGGGTTGGAATGATGAGATGATGAATGGAGTTCGGAAGGCCGTGTGGGAGAGTAGAACTTGTGTGAGGGGAGTCTGTGTGAGTGAATGAATCCTGTATGGCAAGATGTGCGAATTTCTATGGAACAACTCAACTTTACAAGGAGCAATAAGAGACTGAGTAAATGGTCGAGCAAACGTTGTTTTCGTAACTTATGTCGAGCCGTGTGGGCGATGAACCTTGGCCTCTCATAGAACAACATGGCCAGTAATGATGGTGGGAAATAATATGTCATCTATGTCACGAAATAGTGAGCTACAAAGTTAAATTTCAAAGTTTAGATCAGTAGCAAACATTGAACAAGAACGGTAAGGTGCGTCGGGGTAAGTGCAGAAATGGGGTAAGCGGGGAGTATGCCTTTCACAAGCAAACATAAGGGCTGACACGAATATCCTTTTTGGGTGTTGTAGAGAACTACGTTAAGTTTCACAAAACACCACTAGAGTGTACTCATATCGGTTGTAACCTTCACGGTGAGGTTATGATGTACCACATGTGTTTTCATCTGTGAGGTAGAGGTGATCAACTATTTTTCAACCCGAGTTCAACCTGCCTCTACTTGGGTATTGCTAATGACTGGCAAGGTAATTATACACTTTAAATGTTACAGTTTCATTGTACATAATATGTACAATGTCATATTATGACATTTTGTTCTAACTTTGGTTATTTTGAAAAGAAGACCTCCTCTGCACTTTCCCCGTTTTTTCCTCCTATGGGGGGAAGTGCAGAGTAAGAAACATGGGCAAGTGTGGAGTTCCGCACTTCCCCCTAAATGGATGAACAAGAGAAGTATGGAGCGTACACTCAAGCATAATACTATGTATTTTTCATCTACTCTTGTTGTGAACTTGGGCACTTTTAATGTAACTGGGAACTTTTTTATTCGCTCCAGTAAAGAGGGAGAACGAAAGATGACGTCCCGAGTTGGGGTGGAGATGGTTCCCTATGAAAATCATGCACACACCCCCCCCCCCCCCCATTGAAAGGTTAGGGCAAGGTACTTTAGGTAGAGATTGATGTTTTGAGATTAACTACTATGCATCGGATCATCTATACAATCGGATTATGGATACAAGAAAGCTATGTGCCACACCCACTTAGCAGACTTTTTTCATTTCGAAGTTTTATGCAAACTTTTGCAATGTTAAGATAACCATTTGTAGTATAAGACTGTAAAAAAACGTTCTTATTCGTAAGACTGATGACTTACAGTGATTTAAACAATTTTCAATGAAGATTCAAAAGTTTGAATTTTGCAAGATTTTTATTTGTTTCTCTATACCACGTTTTTAACTTTTCAAAACTGTGTAACTTCACCAATTTCTGTCCGATTTTAACTTTGCAAAAAGCAAAATAATGCCTGAAATGAGCTCTTCCACACACTTCCCCCTTCGCATTTGTAACTCCAACGACATGAGAAATGAAGGGATGCTCTGCACTTACCCCATTTAGGCGGGGTAAGTGAGGAGTACGGACAAAAATTATAGTATTGCTCGAAAAACCCACTATAACTTTTAAAAACCTTAAAATAACTACAAAACTGGTAAGAGGATAGTCCGAGGTGTGTAATGAAATAAGGAAAATAAATCTAGCTTTAAAAATGAGTTTCTCAGGATCTACCAAAGTTGAACTATGCAAATTGTACTCTGCACTTCCCCCGACGCACCTTAAGTACATCTTAGAAGCATGGACTTCATGAGAACTGATGCAAGGGAGCTTGAATCCTACTGATCGAGAAAAGATACGTCGTAAATGAAAAGAATCTTGTGGGAACCTGAAGGCGGGTATAGTGGTTAGAGTACCACGGAGTTACGTGTTATAGGAATCTCTGCAGGAGTACTCTGTGGCGTTACCACCCGCTTCTTGCTCGGAACTTACTTGAATTGGAGACTTTACAACGTCTCTCTTTAGCCATCCGCTAACCAATAAACAGACATTTTTTCTAGAAACATGAACAAAGTGAAATGTACACCAAATAAGATGCTTGCAGAATAAAGTGAAAGGGGAATTCGACTCCTATTGGTCGTTCAAGTGATTGGTAGTGGGAGAATCAAAAAAATTGAAGACAATTTTACATACAGTCTACTTATTTTCAAAACTGACCTCGCAAATGAGAGGTTTGCACTCAACTGAGAGAGGCTGTTGTTGTACTGGGTGTACCAGACCTAATTTTCAACAAAAAAAATATTTTATAACATTTATTTTTTACCCAACTTGAAATCCTACTTTTTTTGCATAAGACTTTTTCGTGATTTCGACCTTACATCACCAAAACGACTGAAACTACCATATTAGACTCAATAAGGTTAAATCTGAGGATTTCGGAAACTACGTTAAATTTCCTTTCTAAGTTGATGTCAAACCGTGTTTTGATGGTATTTATTTGTGAAAATGTAGTGAGGCAGCGATGTTGAGCAGTCATATTGTAGAATGGATGATTTATGAAGAAGGTTTGGTTGTTATGTGTGTCCCTATTAATTTCTATTCGTTTTACTATGAATTGTTAAAGTCAAAGTCAATTAAATGACGTTAAATGTAGACATACCTATAAACGGAAAAATAGCAAGTGAATTATTATATTTTGAATAAACAAATCAACAGGTGAGGGAATTTGGAAAAGGTGAATCAACAGGTGAATAATAATTTGGAATTTTGAGAAACCGAAATATGAATAAAAAAAATATTGAACAAAATTTGTTCAATATTTGCGTCATTCAATAAATGCGTCATTAAATGACGTCATTAAATTTTAATGACGCCACAACAAAAACTTAATTTCCACTAGAATGAGAAATTCCAAATTTTCAACCAGCTGTAGGTAAATGCCCCATTTCTGGACAGTTTTTTTTTAGTAACTCAATAGTAAAAACTGGTTCAAGATCTCAGATTTCCAACGGTATAATCAAAAACAATTTACAACCAAATTTAGGGGAGAAATTTTTGTTTGAACGAAGGAAAACGTGGTGTTACAGTAGAGGTTACCCAACAAATAATACAGAAGTAAGATACTTATGCCAGTTAAAAAAACCCTGTGTTGTTGCCTGTAAAGTCGGTATACGGGCGAAAGTTTTAGGTGACAACGACTTTGAGTGGTAAAATAATTTTAATGTTAATATTCATTCGTATAGTAGGAAGAAGGATAAAATAAAATTCTTTGTCAAGTTGCACAGAGTAGGTATTTCCCATGGGTGGGGGGGGGAGTGAGTGCCAGGGAAGGGGGGCGGGGCGCTCCCGCTTTTTTGAGCGCCGGGGAAGGGGAGGGGCCGCCCGCCTTTAGGGAGCGCCGAGCTGCACCCCCTCCGTGAGCGGAGCGTAACGCAGTTTCTTGAAGTGTCTCCCGGTAAACCAATTTATAAGACGTTATCACGTCAACAAATTGGTCAGTTTTTTCACCAAATAAATGCCATACAAATGTTGGTTTGAAATCAGGGAGAATGGAAATTTAACGCTATTTCCAATGGTATCCTCAGATTTAAACTTACAGGAATAATTATGGTAGTTACAGTCATTTTAGTGATACAAAGTCGAAAACACGTAAAAATTTTAAATTTGAAACAAGTCGGTTTCAAGTTGAGTAAAAAATATAAGTTAAATGACATTTTTTGTTGTAAATTACTTGAAGAATAACCTGTTGAGGTGTTGAACTTGTATGTTCATCAGAAGTTCAAAGGGGATTTTATGTAACCCCAATAATATATCTTATATATTAGGCAACACTCACCGAAGTACAGCAAGGAGTGTAAAGAGTGGTCGCTCACCTGAAACGAATAAAACGCTTGATTATAATATCTGATCTGAACATAAAAAATCTAGCATGGTGGTTAAGATTCTTGACGAAGTCGGAGTTGGTTTGTATGTTCGTTCTGTTGGTCTGCAATGTACTCGTTGTAGGTGAACGTAAATAGCCTTTCCGTGGAACGTGATTCCGAGCGACAGATTCGATCCAGTTCCGGATTTTCTTGTCACACGACTACGCCCTCCAGCACAATGAAGAGATATGCCTCCATAGTCGAGAGATACTCGTACCACCAGGCGGAGGTAGAGCGGGGACGAACGCGCGTTATTTTCCATGTCTTCCCGATGTTCGCCGGCTCGGAAAAACCTTCCGTATGAAGAGGTCTCTCAATTATTCCGGTTTCTTCCCGTCTGTCGAGTTGAGCGGAAGACGAGATGGAAGAAGCGGGTCTCCCTTCATCTCATGATCCACCTCGTGAACTGATCAAGTTACCGCGACCACTCATATCCCAAGGAATTTCGCTACCCACGGTAGGTAACCTACCTCCTAAATAACCCACGATATTTACTCAGTTAGTAACCAATGGCCGCTAGCTGTTTTGAACCAGTTCCCGAGAGACCACCGAAGTTGAGGCTGATAATTTTTCGAGTTGGTGAACCCCCCTTAAGGGATGAGGCCATCAGCGAAATGATCAGAACCAATTCTGATCTTCCCGTAAGGAAACGTCAGTCGAACGAAAATTCAACTTAGAATGGTTGTTTACTTTCATTTTTACAACACTCAATAAGCACTCAAATCAAAGTGGTCTCCTCGAATACAAGAAAATGTTGCTGAGATGAATACTAACTTAAATAGGTCATTTCAGCGATGACGTACTGGCGAAAATGGACGCTGCAAATCACTCGGGCGACCTTTCTAGCGCCACTTCTTGCCAAAAATGGGACGTTAAAAATCAATAAAGCCGGCAGTCTATTATCCTCTAATGGGCCGCTTCCTTCCCGCCTTCGTATTTTATTTTTCTGGTGGTATTTTCCATCGCTCATCACGCTCCGAAGATTTGTTAGATGACTCGATTAACAAACCAAGAAGTTAAATTATAACCCCGGGAGTGGAGAAGTTTCAATCTCTAATCTCTGTATCTTTGTATCTGTATACATTTTTGTATCGCCGAGGCTCCCTGAGTAGCATTCCCAGTATAAAACCTTCCAAGTGCACTTATGTTCTGAATAACAACAAAAGTCGTAAACATGAAATGTTGTGATTTTTTTTTTTTTTTTAGCTTTCACAATGGTACTTTTGAACTCTGAGTCGATGGCATCGATAAAAAAGAGTTTAATACCTCGTCAGCCGTGTTTACCTTCGGAGCTCAACGGTAAATAAGTATTTTCTTCAGAGTGACATATCATAACAGTAACACGTCTGTCTCTACCCAACGTTTGAATTGTCAGGCACCTCCTCAAACCAGAATCCTGGAAGATTTGAATGTCCTCGAAAGCGGTGAATCCTCCGTGTGTAAGTACTTTTATCATTCGTTAAAATTATTGGACAATTTATTCCGAATAAAATTATATTTAATTATCACGAAGAGCCTTAATTCTAGGAACAGAAAAACCGATACTAGTTTTTCTTTTTATCTCAAATTTGGTACTAGTTTTTTAAAATTTGTTGGAACTTATTTTTTTTAATTGTATTTAACATTTGAGGTATCCTTGGTATTTGAGTTTAGGTTGTAAATTAAGGGAGTTATAAACGTTTTAGTAATACAAGGTCAAAAAAGGAAAAAACTTCAAAGTGAAAAAACGTCTGCCAAGTTGGGTGGGCAGTATAGCTTCCTCACTCATTGTAACATGGCCGTATAGAATCAGTTGGCGAAAAAATTATGATTCAAAGAGTTATTGAATACCAAAATATTGGCGATAATATGCGGGATAGGGTATTTTCATGCGGGTAGGTATTTTCAACGTAGAATTTTATTTAGCGGTCCACCGTCTAGGACCTAACCCACACAATCCCTGAAAATTTCATCGAAATTGGTTGAATAGTTGCGGAATTTTGGTTGTAACAATAAATTTAAAGTTCGCGCATGCGCAGCGGCTATTGCTCGACCAATTTGATTGAAACTTATAGGGTGTCTCTTAGAAGTTAGTCCCTAACTAACCTCCAAATTTGAGCAAAATCGGTTCATTAGAAACCGAGAAACCGAGGTTCCAGGAAATTCACGTTTGCGCATGCGCACTCGCTCCTATTGGTCCGAAGGTGCTGAAATTGATAGGGGACCGTCTAGGACCTAACCCGCACAATCCCTGAAAATTTCATCAAAATCGGACCACAGGTTAGTATAGTTTTGCCCGGGACAAGGATTGACCACAGACAGACCGACAGACAGACAGACACGGAACCAAAATTGTTCGGGAAGCTCGGGAAATTTTGATTTTGGAGGACATTTTTTTTGTCACTTCTTTCACGAATTCAAAGCTTCCCTACCTTCGGTAGTGAGGAAGCAAAATGGGGATTTTGAATGGGTTAAAACAAATAATGTTAAGAGACAAAAAAATTCGCACTGTTCGTGAAATTCATCAGTGAGTTTTCGCCCAGCTCCGGTGTTGACATCAGATGTCAACATACAGATTCTGTATAAACCATCTGAAATTTCAACGGAAGTTATATTATTATTATATTCAGTCAAATTTCCGTTCGTAAACAATATTTTGCGTTTCACACAGTTTATAATTTATTGTAAGTCCAATCTTTCAGTTTTCATAGAGAGCGAACGGTTGGTTCCACAGAGCTCTGGGTGGACTCATTCGATTCTAAACATTAAAAATATTTTAAATTCAACATAAACCAATACCTTTATAACAAACATTAAAAAATTCAAGTTTTTTTCACTTTTATTATTTTTTTCTAACCTTGTCTCATTGGGTCTGTTCGGAGAGGCAGTCCGGAAACAGTTCGGAACCAAACCGGAACTGCAAAGGGAAGGGGAAAGAGGCGAATGGACTCCTCCTGGCTCCTCCAAACCCCTCCGAACCGTTCAGGACTGCCTATCCGAACAGACCAAGTAAAACGGATATAACTCTCTTAATTTACATGAAAATTCACTTCTGATTACACCCTTGGAAAGAAAGTAAACTTTACTATCTCTTAGAAATAATATCCGATGTTTTTAACCAGTCCAAATTGGTGAAAAAATTGTCAAATTCCATCAAAATCGGTCCATGGGAACTAAGGAAAGTGCCGCGCACGGCCAACGGACAGAAAAATTATTATTCGATTTTTGGATTCTACGTACCTTGAAACATAAAGCATCTAATTTTGAAGAAGGTTACACAATTTTTTTTGCTCAGTTCCAAAATTTCATTGTAGATAATAATAAACAAACATACTAAACCGTTATCTAAAAAATTGCGTTTTTCTTCAATTTTGGTTTATTATTTTCGATACTGAACCTTTGGAATCGACCAAGGAAAATTTGTTACCCCCCCCCCTCCCCTCCCTCGAAGTTTGTTGGTTTACTTTTCAAGGTAGGTAGAATTTAAAAATCGAATACACATTTTGCCGTCCGCTTTCCTTAGTTACCATGGGCCGATTTTGATGAAATTTGGTAAATGGGTTTTTTCATCAATTTAAAATAGTATTGAATTTTCAGAATCGAAGACCACACAGAGCTCTGTAGGACCAACCGTTTGCTCTCCATGAACGGGTTGAACTTATGATAAATCAGAAACCCAAGTGCGAATTGCAAAAGAGGCCAAATCTGCGTTCAAATTTTAGCTGACCAAAATGCGATCGTTGTTCTTTTTTTAGAGTTGTACCCAGTTTTGTGTCCTTAGCAAGTAGTAATCATATTTCGTAATGAAGGCACGCAAACTCCCTATTTCTTCGAATTAGATAGGTACATAGTTGGTATGTAGCGACAGTAGCAAAGCCGTGTTCTTTACAGACGAGTGATCTATGAAGAAATTTAAGAAGCCTTTATGTAATAATTTGCAGCGTTTTTTCCGTTAATAGGTGGATGTGCTGTCTATGTGTGAGAGCACCGGTGTTTTTTTCTCCTCTCTAAAAGGCAACTGTTCATTAATATAAGAAACGGGAACGATTGATACGGATTTCTTCCGAACAAGAGGGAGCCTTGGCGAGGAGCCCAAAACCCGTCGTCTGGCACGTAAGTCTGAGCTTTCGCTTCGTGGCCGCGATTTCGTCTGCTCGAATTTATTTTATTAAGCAAAACCGCCGATCCGAGTAGTTGGTGTTTACACAGTCAGTCTCCCTTCGCTGTGTCTCTAACAAGAAGAGTTCTTCATTAGCGAGGTAGTTGGCGAGTAAATCATGTAGCGCAGTCAATCCAAGAGTTAAATTGCAACCAATGCGGGATCCCTGATTTTGCCTCTTCTCTTAACAGAAGCTGTGTACTTGTACGGATTGTATTCAACCAGTCGAGACATCAGCTGTAGAGAACTGGCAACGTCGCCCTACCACAAGCCTAGCAGGCTCATACACTCTCATCCACATGATGTTTATTGTTAGTTGATTTCCTAGTTTAGTTCTATCAGTGCCTCCTTAGCTATCATACACAGTGGCCCGCTCGTAGATGCAAAAAAAAAATCATAAAACTACATCAAAACGCTGAAAATCATTGCTCAAAGGTTTATTATTTTCTGTATAGATCACCCTTCTGTATAGATCACTGATTCTTCATCGATAGCACCTACCACCATCTGTATTCTCCCTTGACCTTCCCTCTCAAATTTCAGCTTCCTGCGTTCAATAGGATTGAAAATGACTTCGGAGCTCACTCAGCTGATCAGTGATCTGAAGAGTGAAGAAGATCTTCTCGAATGCTGAAGACGCCTGGAAGAGCACTTCCATTCAATAGGATTGAAAATGGCTTCGGAGCTCACTCAGCTGATCAGTGATCTGAGGAGTGAAGAAGATCTCCTCGAATGCTGGAGACGCCTGGAAGAGCACTTTCATTCAATAGGATTGAAAATGGCTTCGGAGCTCACTCAGCTGATCAGTGATCTGAAGAATGAAGAAACTTTTGAGCAATGATTTGTAGCGTTTTTTACCCACCAACATTTTTTTTACCTACCAACTTTTTTTTACCTACCAGCTAGGTACTACCTACCACACCATACTGGCTTCACACCTTCACAATCAAGTTTATTAGAAAGAACTAAACGCTTCACACTCGATTGGAAAAATAGAAAGCTTCATATTGAAATTTGATTACTGGTTACGCAGAAGGCAAAACTGTATACAAATCGAAGAAATGAACAGCGATCGCAATTTAGTCCGATAAAATTTGAATGGAGATTAGACCTCTTTTGCGATTCACACTCGTGATTCTGTTTTATCGAAGGAAAACCTTCAAGTACTTGTAGGGACCGAACGGTTTGTCCTACAGAGCTCCGGGTGGTCTCAAAAATTTTTAAAAATTCAATACTATTTAAAATTGGTGAAAAAACGATACTTTTATTTCGAGAGTTTTCGAGCTAGGGCACTCTTGAAAATTTCAACCCTTAATTTTCACCCCTTAGAAGTGACCTACATCAACCAAAAGCTTCGCGGCACAACTAGACCCCAAATGGAGCCCATATACCAAATTTGAACCAAATCGGTCCAGTGTTGCTAAGAAAAGTGCCGCGGACGGCGGACGGGGGACGGCGGACGGACATTGCAAATTTGGATTCTACGCACCTTGAAACGTAAAGTGAAAAAGTTTGAGGGGGGGTTATAAAAAATTTTTGCGATACGATCACATAGGCTTATTATTAGAAATAATAAACCAAAATGGAATTAAATGCCGCAAACAGCATATTTTAATCTCAATCCGCTCTCGTGATATGATTTTTAATATTTTTTCAGGAAAACTGTGTTTTTATTTCTTTTAAACCCACATTTCTCCAATTTTTAAAAATTAATTTCAACTTTTGACCACGTACTACCACGTACTACGTACTACCACGTTTTACTTTGATTCTTGAAAAGTACCATAAAAAGACCATAACAGCAGCTCAAACATGGACAAATTGATATCGTAAAAGTTAAAAAAAATTTGAAACTTAGGTAATTATTTTTCTATTAAAAAATCTGTAAACTGGCGAATCTCTTTAAAATTTCTTCATTTAATTAACTTCCAACTGCATGGCCAACTTCGTGATTATCTCTTTTCTTTGATGAAAAATTCAGGCTTTAATGCAAGAAAAGGTTGTGCGATTTTATGTTGGTTTGTCATCAGAGGGAGTAGAGAACTTGGTCTGAAGGAAATCGGATCTAAAAACTAAACCAAAGCAACAACTTTACAATGATGACCACTACGAGCACCACTGGTATCAAGTTTTACAGTTCTCTGGGTTGTCATTCGATTCTATTTATAAATTTTTCAAAAACCAATACCTTTATTCGGAAACTTTTGAGGTAGGGCATTTTGAAAACTCGAACCCCCAACTTATCGCCTTTTAGAGCTGAATGACTATGTTAGAGCCATGAGAACTAGAAAAAATGCCAAATACACTTTTTTTTTCAATCGATTTTTGAATTCAACTAACAAATTTTGAGGGAGTTGATTTTTTTCTCTTCCTCGATTCTATGGGTTCATAATTGAAAATAATGATGAGAATAGGGCCAACAAATTTCTTTTTAGTTGAAATTAGGTACTATACAATCATTTAACGAGTCATTGAAATGTTCAGGATTTGAGCGGGTAATCCCGAGACGGTTCCCTATGAATTTCATCACCATCGGACTAATAGTAGCCTCTGAGTTGTCAAACATCAACACAATTGAGAAGTCGTTTCAAGCCTTTTTCGCTTATACTGCGGTTCCTACTGATAGGATCATGATGAAATTAATGTGCCTTTACTGAACCAGTCCCCAACTACCCTCCAAATTTGGAAAAAATCGGGATGATAGATCGTGAGAAATTGGTGTTTGAATTGAAATCACGTTCGCCAGTGCGCACCAGACGCTGTTAATATTGGAATGTTGATGAAATTCATAGGGGAACGTCTCGATGCCAACGCTGACATTTTCAACCGGACCATGATTTTAGGCATTATTAAACTTAAAGTCCCCAAGTCATGTGTGATTGAAGTTGGTGTCAAATAAAACTTTAGTCCACACTTGAATTTTAAACTTGACATTCACTCGTTATTTATATCAGGTTATGGGCCCAGCACTGCGCGCTGTTCTGTATAATGATAGCTAGTGGAAGGAGAACATAATATGTTCTAATATTATTAAGAAACCAACTTACAGTTTAAGAACGAAGCATATAGATATGAGGAGCCATTTCATAGAAAAGAATCTTCAAGAAGGCCTGGTCAACCAAAAATATTCGGTAACAGAAAAGATGGTTGCGAATTTTTTTAACGAGACCTTTACCGAAGAACAATTTGGACTTCCGTTTGAACTAAGCAGGAGTCATTCCGGAAGAAGTCAAATAAAAACTTTAGCCTGATCATGAATTTAAAACTTGACATTTACTCGTAATTTATATCAGGTTATGGGCCCAGCACTGCGCGCTGTTCTGTATAGTGATAGCTAGGGAAAGGAGAACATAATATGTATGAACATAATATTATTAAGAAACCAACTTACAGGTTAAGAACGAAGCATATAGATATGAGGAGCCATTTCATAGAAAAGAATCTTCAAGAAGGCCTGATCAACCAAAAATATTCGGTAACAGAAAAGATGGTTGCGAATTTTTTTAACGAGACCTTTACCGAAGAACAATTAGGACTTCTGTTTGAACTAAGCAGGAGTCATTTCGGAAGAAGTCAAATAAAAACTTTAGCCTGATCATGAATTCCAAACTTGACATTTACTCGTAATTTATACCAGGTTATGGGCCCAGCACTGCGCGCTGTTCTGTATAATGATAGCTAGGGGAAGGAGAACATATTAAGCAACCAACTTACAGTTTAAGAACGAAGCATATAGACATGAGGAACCATTTCATAGAACAGAATCTTCAAGAAGGCCTGATCAACCTAAAATATTCGGTAACAGAAAATATGGTTGCGAATTTTTCCAACAAAACCTTTACCGAAGAAAACCTATTCGATAATCAACTAAATAGGTAGGTAAGTAATGGGTAAACCACGTACCTACTTAGTTAGGTAAGTGATGATTTTCCAAATTTTCTTCTTCATCTCTAAAGACCATCTTATTGGGGTAAAATCTTTAAACTTGATTATTTTTTAACTAGGAAAAGCTGTTCTAAAACATTATTGCTTTTGATGATTGCTTTATTGCAATAGATAAATAACAAATAAATTAGTCAATCATAATACATTAAATGTATTATAGATAAATGATTTTTTTATTATCGATATTTTTGGTCCGATATATCGATGGTATCGATGTTGCTTAGCCGATATATTGATGATGCCGATTATCGATATTATGTAGCCGATGTTGCATCTCTAGTGTGCATCACCAAAGAGGCCTAATCTCCGTTGAAATTTTAGCTAACCAAAATTCGATCCCCAGTTTTGCCTCCCAAGCAACCAGTAATCAAATTTCCTTATGAAGGAACCACAACTTTTCGAATCGAGTGTGAAGCGATTATTTCTTCCAAATAAATTTGATTTTGAAGGTGAGAAATATGTTGTAGGTAGGTAATACCTACCTATGGTTAATAGGTAAAAAAAGATGAATAAATTTTTAAAAATGTGACAATGGCAAAGCAGTGATCTTTGCAGAAGAGTGATCTATACAGAAAAATAATGCACCTTTTTGTAATAATTTGCAGCGTCTTTGCTTCCGAGTCTACCAAGGTAGCAGAGCTTTATCACTTTTCAAGGTAGAAAAAAAATGCTCTCCTAAATCAAAATTTCCACTCGCGTTTTACGTTTGAGAGCTTCCTGAACAATTTCTGAACGAATTTTTCCCGACAAAACCTTTACCGAAGAACAATTTGAACTTCCGTTTGAACTAAGCAGGAGTCATTCCGGAGGAAGTTTGAACTCATGTTGTCAAATAAAAACTCAAGTCTGATCATGAATTTCATACTTGACATTCAGTCGTAATTTATATCATTTATGCCCTAGACTAGGGATGGACTATACATTTTATCACAATAAATTATGAAACATGGAAATATTCGACAACAACCTACTTTATTTGTAAAACAATGATTTCAGTAATAAAACCTACTTTCTAGGATTTTGGACTTGATCTTTTTTGTGTAACAGGAGCTCATGCACTTCACGGGACGCCAGAAAGAAAAAAATGGTGTGTCTCTGAAGGCTTAAGAGAAAGAAGGAAGAAGAATAAGAAAAGAAGAAGCAACTGTCGTTTAATTACAAGGACGAGGCCGTTAGCGGGATGAGACCGGATTGTTCTTTTGGCTCCTTCTTGGAATCACTGTGTTCTGCAAGGTAGTTGTTCGAGTAACTTGGTGTATGTGTGTTAGAGTGTATCGTCGTATAAGAATCACTTAGTAGTAGTAAGCAGGAGTGTCTTCGAGGCAAAGAAGGAAATGTACCGCAAGGAACGACCGGAATAATGTCCCGTGTCCCTCATTCTGGAAAGGTATACCTACTCGAGTTACCGCGACAAAGGAAGCCGTTTCAGATGGAAATTTGTTTAATTCACAACATACATTTGTACCTATCGAATGTGCTCATCGAATAATATTGTTTCATGTTTCTTATGAAGTAATTTATTGGAATATTTCAGGACATGCAACTTCAATCGACATGGAAAATTCAGACAGAACAGGATTTTGGAGATATTGGAACGTTTTAAGCGTGAAATGTGAGTGAAATGTGTCATTATTAAATAATGACTTATTAATTAATTAAATAATTATAATTTAATAATATAATTTATTATTAATTATTATTAATAATAAAACTTATTAATAATTAAATAATTATTAAATAATTTAAACAAATTTTGTTTAAATAAATATTTCTTTGTATAAGAACCTATTTTTGTTGAAGACTCCTGAGAAATTTGAGATAAATTCCTGCAATCCACCTTCAAACAGAGATTTAGTCTGAATTTCCCGTTGTTAATTTCAAAAAGCGATTCAAAATTAACAAAAATTCATTGCCGTATTTCTCTGGTACGGATTGACCGCTTTTCGCTACAAAGCTTTTAGTGAATGTAATCACCAAACTGAGGTTGGTGGAAGTATCTGAACTGGAATATTTCCAGAACATGTCACTTCAACATAGAAAATTCAGGCAGAAGAAGATTTTCAAAAATTTGAAACGTTTTACACAAGAAACGTGAGCTAAATATTTCACTGTTTGTCTAAATAAATATTTCTCTGTACATTATTATTGAACTCTCCTGATAAATTTGGTATTCGTTTTATCCTCGAGACTCAATAATCGATTATTTTCGATATCAAACATAACCTTCTCAACATAACCTTCTCTGACCCGATCAGCTGGTCGTGAAGGGGGGCCATTTGCGCTCCTATCCAGCAAGGTTATTCTGTTTACATACCAAGTTTCTTGGTATGTAAACAGAACGATGGTGATAACATTCTTTAAAAGCAATTATGTAATCGTTATTATTATGTCTCCCTTGTGGGTTAGATGTCTCACAAGAAATTCCATACTCAGAATGTGTGTTCACTCTCAGGTGACGACCTGAGAAGGTATAAATATGAGATCCGTCTCTGCGGTGGTTTAGACCCTGTAATTCACAACTCATTATTTCGTGCCCAAGTAACACTATAGTCGAACATGCTGATGGTATTAAATTTACTTTAACTCAAGAATACTCAATGATACGTGATTTTAGCCCAGTGCTATTGAATGGTGGAATCAGTATGTAGGTAGGTAGGTAAAAGACTTCATTCAGCTGTAACTCCCAGCGCCTCCTGCCAACATCCTCCGCCAAAGTTAACTTTGGAATCATTCAGAAATTACTTAGTATCAACTAATTAGTATTAACTTCCTACTTGAATGCCCACTTAAGAAGGTAATACTTAACGAATAAACCAGTCAACAGAATTTGTTGAAGCAACGTAACTACACATCTTTCCGAAAACATCACATTCCTCACTTTCCTACTTCCTCTCCCTGCTCATGAATTTTGAAATTCAGGAGATGAAGTGCATATTTACATCGATCATTTACTAATTGAACTTCAAAACAATCACGCAAATTGGTTCGAAATTATCTTCCTGGGAACTTTGTACAAATCAAAACACTTGGACACAAACAAAAACATTTCGTGAAGCTCGTCCAATTAGGGTAGGTATTCTATTATTACTACCTAACTACTGATGACTGAAGTAACGTAAGCACATTAAAATGTGATGTATTTTTATTCTTACCGGTGATGAAATGCCGAGAACAAACTAGTATTTGTTTGGAGTTAAGTTGTCGCGCTCTCAAAATGCGATTGATTCGAGCGAGCCACCTTGCTCTTTTTTTCTGATAGGTCTCTTGTCTTCTCACACTGGCTTTTAATGACTTTTGGCAAACCAAATAACGAAATACTGCTCCCGTGACGGAAAGAGCAGCCTAATACCGCACAAATCGGCATGACTAATGAAAAAATCTTTGTTTACAACAATGGGAATTCAATCAGTTCATCGAACATGGTTGTCAGGAATGCTGGGAATCAGCGACGCCAAAAGGCTGATATTCTTATTTTTTCGGAAAGTTCTTTTGTCTTTCCACACTGTTTCTAATCACTTTTGGCTAACCAAAAAATTAAATACCGCTTCCGGGACGAGAAAAGCAACTAATAACCGCATAAATTGGCATAATGAAAAACCGTCCATACAATCTTTGTTTACAACGGAGTCAACATGGCCGCCTTTCAGCGAGATTCGAATAACCGTTCGATTAGTCGAAGAATCGATACATCCATTCTGTGTGACGTCACACGGATAAAAGCAATAAGTTTCTTAAAATAGAGATTTGGGCTAAATGTTCCAGTTTTAGTTTCAAAAGTCGCCACCACGTTGCGCTTCAAAATGAACGAAAATTCATTTCCTTTTTCTTTATAACGGCTTGACCGCTTTTTGTTCTACAAAGCATTTTGTGAAATCACCAAACTTGTAAGTAGGGACGTCACGATACCACCGATATATCGGAGTATCGATACTTTTTTGATATCAATACTTTTGATAACAAACTCATACCGATATATTGGTATCGATACTTTTGCCTGAAATATCAGAGGTATCTATACTTTCTTGACGATATTATCGATATTTTTGTCAAAGTGGAATAGTAAAAAAAAAACCAAATATCAAGTAGTTAGATACCATACTATATCAGATATAGTAGCAGATTCTGCTACTGAATAGTACTCGATCGAAACGATATATCGCTTCTAACATCCTTTATCGATATTCAAAAACCTAGGATACTAGGTCCATGGGTTTTCATTTCTCTGGGTTTCTTGGACAGTTCGAGTTCCTTGTGACCATTGTTTTACTTTCCGGTTCACAACAATTTTTTTGATTTACTTTTTTGCTTCCGAGTCTACCAAGGTAGCGGAAGCTTTGTTTTCACTTTTCAAGGACGAAAAAAAAAAAGTTCTCCAAAATAAAAATTTTCACTCGCGTTTTGCGTTTTAGACCTTTCTGAACAATTTTGGTTCAGTTTCTGTGTGTCTGTGTGTCTGTGTGTCTGTCTGTCTGTCTGTCTGTGTGTCTGTCATGATTTCCTTGTAACGCGCATAACTATACGAAGTTATTGTCCGATTTCAATGAAATTTTCAGAGATTGTGCGGGTTGGTGTGTAGACGGTCCCCTATGAAAATCATCATCCCCGGACTGATAGACGCGACTGCGCATGCGCAAACGTGAATTCCTTGAAACGGCCATAACTTCTACATTTTCCGTCCGATTTCAATGAAATTTTCAGGGATTGTGCGGGTTGGTGTGTAGACAGTCCCGTATGAAAATCATCATCATCGAACTGATAGAAGCGACTGCGCATGCGCAAACGTGAATTCCTTGAAACGGCCATAACTTCCACATTTTCTACCCGATTTCGATGAAATTTTCAGGGATTACGCTGATTAGGTTGTAGATGGTCTCCAATGAAAATCAAGGCCTTAAAATTTATAGAAGCCTCTTAGCATGCGCATACGTAAAATCCTTGTAACAGCCATACCATTTACATTTTTCATCCGAATTTGATGAAATTTTCTAGGATTGTCCAGATTAGCGTGTAGATGGTCCCCTATGAGGGTTGTGGAAGGTACTTAGAGATTGGTGTTTGAGATTAACTACTATGCATCGGATCATCTATATAATCGGGTTATGGATACGAGGAAGCTATGTGCCACACCCACTTGGCAGACGTTTTTAAATTCAAGTCAAAATTCACTTCACGCCAAATTGTTGTTTTCATTATTTGATAATAAATATAATTGATTTGTAATGTAACTGATTTATTACTTGATCCTGATCCTTTCCATTTATAGTGGATGAAAAAATCATTTCATTGAACGAAAAATTCTTGGGAATAAGAATTGGAATAAATATAAAATGAAATGATCATTCATTTTTATTAAATTTAATTATTGACTTTCATAACATTTTAAATTACCACTGACTTTAACTACATTTTAAATTATTGACTTTTATTAATATATTTATAATGTTAATATTTATAATTCTTGATTGATGGAGTTTTTATTTGGTTTGCGAAATCATTCGTGGGTTAATTTGAAGTATCGATACTTTGAGCCGATATTATCGAAGTATCGATATCTAATAATATTGGTATCGAAAAGATATCGAGTATCGATACTTCCCGAGAAATATCGTATCGTAAGAAGTATCGATACTTTGGAGTATCGTGCCGTCCCTACTTGTAAGTATCATCCAACTTCCAACAACCCAATTTGTAAGAAAGAAAGGAAGACGCCAAAAAGTGTCGTCGCCATCAAATTCACGAATTGGGAATTACTCACACCATTGTAGGTTAAACTGAGACACCTTAAGGCTAAAGGGGATGACAAGTGCGCGAAAGAGACAGCTATATCGGGAAAATAGAGAGTCAGGTGCTTAATCAATAATGAATATGCAAGCTATCTCATTTTTTACTCAACACCTTTAATAGCTCGAATTCTGCGATTTCATGATAAAAATAATTATAGTATGGTAAAAATTCAATGGTGGAAACCGAGATTTACTAATTCTGGATACATTCCCGTATTATAGTTTAAAAAAATCTTTCGTGGAGGATGAGAAACTTTGGGAAAACTTTTGAATGCGACGCTAGCGCCATCTCCTAAAAGAGAATCAAACTAGAGGACTGTCCCCTTTAGCCTTAACAACCTCTGATGGAAAAATTCTGCTCCCCAATTTAGAAAGGAGACGCTACATGACAATCCCTAGTTATAGTGTTCCATTGTAGACGTAGTTGTTCTAAATCCTTAAATTCTGGAGTCTGTACAGAAATACTTAAATCAACCTAGTAAGGCCATTACTAAGTACCTACTAGGTACTATAAATGAAGATTCTCTTTATTGATTTTCTATTTTCAATAATAATGTTGTGATCACGTTACAAGGTATGTTGAATCCAAAAATCGAATAAAAATTTTGTCGTCCGCGGCACTTGCCCTAATTACAGTTTGGTTAATTACAGTTAAAGCTTGGATTATGGGCTCCAAATGAGGTCAAGTTGTGCTCCGAACTTTTTGGTTGATGTCAATCACAAGAGTTGTAAAATAAGGGTTGAAATTTTCAAAACGCCCTAGCCCAAAAATTTTTGATATAAAGGTATTGTTTTTCATCAATTTTAAATAGTATTGAATTTTTAGATCCAAATGAGACTACCCTGAGCTCTGTAGGTCCAACCGTTCATTCCCCATGAGGACTTGAAGTTAGGACGAATGATGAAGCAGAAACACGAGTGTGAATCGCAAATGAATGTTTAAAATTCCGTTCAAAAGTCAGCTGACAAAAATGTTATTAAAATGAAGGCACCCACAACTCTCGGGTAACGACGTTTCGTTGGTAGGTGTTTTCTTAATTAATAATTAGATACATTATTTTATTAATTAATTAACTGGACAGTTAACCTTATTTCCAAAATATGTTATTAGGTACTGATAATTGAAAAGCCTCATTCTTTGTAGGCGAGTTATCCTTATAGAGATTTCTTTCTTCGAATAGAAGGAAACAGTTCGTAAGCTTGTTACTATAAAACACCAGAGGCAACGTTGGAGCACGCAAGCCTTGCGTCGCAGGGCGTCGCAGGGCATTTAGGGGATTAACCTTGAAAACATGATTCCCGAAGAAACATCAATTGACTTAGAAAATGAACACTTTTACGTCATACTTCAGTTTTCTCTGAATTCACTCGAGTAGTTCATCGGTTGACGACTCTGGTTGTAAGACGACTTCGGAAGTCTAGATTGGGGCACCGGAGTTTGAGACAGGAATTGTTGTATAAACAACCCCAATTTGACAAGAGGTTAACTGAAGTTCTGACTTTTGATTACAAAACGTATCACGCTTGATAATTTCCAAGTCTCGTATTAACGACGTCGGAGTTTAGACGATGAGGGAGGCGAGTGTATGTGTGTAAGGTTGTGTACGTATTACGTGAGTGAGAGCAAGTTGACATGATAAGCAGTGTAATATACTCCTCCGGAGTGAGATGCAGTTTAATTTAATGTTTCTCATTAGCGCGACATCTCATCTTCATTGACGTCGAAGTGACGGTGAAGGGGAAGGTGTGAGGAAGTGGTTAAATTAACAGGAGCCCTCGTTGATGTTGAAAGCCACTAAGCTAGACCTGACTGCTTGTAAGGCGAATCCGCTGATACATTTAGTCGGGTACATCTAATCTTCTCGTTATTACTCGAACAAAATTTCGAACGACTATTCATCCTTGTACAACATGAACATGGAATCGTGTGTTTTGCAGCAAACAAACAATAAAGTCTTTACCAATGAATCCTATTATGCCAATTATATTAACTCCGAGGCTACCAACGTAGGGGAAGTTTTGTTTTCACTTTTGAAGGTTGAAAAAAAAAAATTCTCCAAGATCAAAATTTCTACTTGCTTAATACGTTTCAGACCTTCCTGGACAATTTTGGTTCCGTGTCTCTCTGTCTGTCATGAAATCCTGGCCAGAGCCATAACTTCTACAATTCTACTCCCATTTCGATGAAATTTTAGGGATTATGCGGGTTGGCGTGTAGATGGTCCCCTATGATAATCATTTCCCTTAGACTGATAGTAGCCACTGTGCATGCGCAAACGTGTATTTCCTTGTTACAGCCATACCTTCTGAATTTCCCATCTGATTACGAAGAAATGATCAGGAATTATACGAGTTGGGGTGGAGATTGTCCCCATGAAAATCATGGCCCCCAGATTGAAAGTATTTTGTGCGCATGCGCAAACGTGAACTCTTTGAAACAGTTAAAATTTAGCTGATCAAAAATAGGATCTATTTTCGTTTCTTCTAATAGTTTCATGTCACTCAGTTGTGCTTCCAACTGCAACCAAAATCCAAATTTTGTTACAAAAGTGAAGACCCCCCACAAATAATATCGGTCTTGCTATTACCTTAAGTCGGAATAAAATTGATTAATGTTGTGCGATAATACGATAATAATTGTTGGTACTATACAGAACAATAATAAACCGTTATGTAATAATTTATGGCGATTTTAAATGTAAGCTCACCGTGGCCTCAACTGATTGGATCTACACATATACGCACTGTACTCACCTGAAACAAAACGTAAATGTTGGAGGAGATCGTTCCCCGCATAGTCGGATGGTCGGTCAAAATCGTTTGGCTATCGTGCATTTTCAACCACCGCTTTTCTGGAAAACTGCGGTTCCAACTTGGTTTCATCGCTTGGAGGCGGGATTTCGCATCAAGGGTGTACTGGACGGTACCGATCAGCATGATATGTAAATGCGTTGGACAACAGCGTTCTAGTTCATGTAACTGATTTACTAGCAAAACCTCCTTTGACTAGTAAATAAGAAGCTATTAAAACCAGACTTATCGAAGCCTTTGTAGATTCTGAAGATAAGCATCTTCAGTGCCTTTTGAGCGAGAAAGTACCGACGTATTTGCTAAGGGAAATGAGAGAACTGGCCGGGAATAAAGTAAGCGACGACTTGTTGAAATCATTGTGGCTCCAGCAGATACTCTCAAAATGTAAGAACTGTTCTAGCAGTAAGTGGAGACCAGAGTCTGAATCCCCTGTCTGCTTTCGCCGATAAGATAGTCGAGTTGTGTCCTGCAAAAACAATCTGTGAAGCAGAAACGTCAAAGAGTAAAATTTACGGGTCATGAAGATCATGTTTACGATACCTTGTTGCAAAAAAATCGAGACATTGAGTAGGGAAGTCGAAACCTTATCCAAAGATCGTGGTGAGTTTGATGGTAGAACTAGAGCTCGTTCAAAAAGCAAAACTCGCTATCGTTCACAATCACCATCCCTGGATAAAAATGAAGGCTCGAAAGTAGCCACCACACCACCCTTCAAATTTGAGCTAAATCGGTCCAAAAATCGTGAGTAGATAGTACCTGGAAATCTCACCAAAATCGAACTTTTGTATGCCTGGAATTGACCACAGACAGGCTTACTCGGAGCCAAACTTAAGTAAAATTGTTATTTTAGGTTTCCCTATCTATGTTGTCGTGCAGCACAAAAACGAAGAAAAAACTAGTGGAAAATTTGAAGCATTTTTTTGGAATTTCAAATGTCCTATAGGGTGCCTAGTTTTGGGACAGTAGCTTCACATATCGATTCTTTGCCCGCCACGTACAGGTTCGCAGTTTGTTGTAATGTGACCCGCACAGTTTCCACCGTGATTCAGAGGTCTTTCCGCCCATTAGAACTAAGTAGTAGAGGGTCGGGCGAAATGGTTCCTCGTCCACCAATAATGTTAATCCCTCGGTTTAAATCCCGGAAAACCCCTCTAAAATATATCAGTCGGACTCGGCTCGAACTAATCTTCCTGCCGCTCTCTTTGACGATCCACGTAATCCTTCTGTCGGGACCAAATGAGGATGTGAAAATAATTTTCTCCTCTGTTATGTTTACGAGCGTCGAAACGGTTTTGGCGAAACAGCAGCGTTATGGGAGGGAGGCCTAAGCTGGCACACGCTGGTAGAAAATTGAAGAAATCGTCAGCAAAATACACTGGAGACAAAAAAAACCGGCGCAGTTGACTTTTTTCCAGAGAATCAAGTTAAAATCGCTAACAGTTGGGTTTCAGTCAATCGTAAGTTCAATAATAAGGTTCACAGAGATTACGTGCCAAGATCCATCCATGTTTTCCCTCAACTATCCAGTTTTTTTCCTGTAATGCTCTCTTGAATTCACGATAGAAGCCTAAAGGACGAAAGATGACTTTTCGATAGTCTGCCTTCAGTGCGGTCTACGCAAGCCTTTCTTGTCATTGTGCCTCAAAAATAAATTTTCTCGAACTTGTTCCTTATCAGTTAAGTTTTTCATAAATTTTTTATTTTTTAAAAATAAAGTTTACCCGCCGTTTAAATGGTTTTAGACGCGTGTGTGGTCGCAAGACTTTTTATGCCAGCGTTATGCAGCTGGGGCCCTCGGGCTGCCCAAAACAACGGTTCGACAGGCAGCTAAGAGGTACTGTGAAACTGGTAGCTACACCAAAAGGCCGGGATCAGGGCGTCCAAGGGCGACCACACCCTTTGACAGCTTTTGAGACCTCTCACCGGCTACGTTCTGCTCGGGGTGTCGATGTCACCGTTCAAAAGATACGCAGATGGCTTGCTGATGTGAATCTTCACTCCAGCACATTCAGCGATGGCCTCTGAAACAAGTGGAGGTCAGTCGTTGCCTCCAAAGAAATTCCTTCCCATACCATCACTGATCCACCACCGAACTGCACTCTTCCACCGATATTGCACTGAGCATATCGCTCGCCTTGTCTTCTCCAAACCAGAACTCGTGCATCTGAAGTGTACAGATTAAATCTGGACTCGTCAGAAAACAGAACTGAGGCCCAATGTGCCTCAGTCCAAGGAGTGTGATTTCTAGCAAATTGAAGTCGAGCCATTCAGTGTGCTGGGGTGAGTAGAGGACCTAAAGCTCGTACTCTGGAGTAAAGATTCACATTAGCAAGCCATCTCGTATCGTTTGAACGCTGACATCGACACCCCGAGCAGCACGTAGCCGGTGAGAGGTCTCAAAAGCTGTCTAAGGGTGCGGTCTCTAAGGGTTCGCATCACAATAAAACGGTCGTCAGCAGGATCCGTCGCCCTTGGACGCCCTGATCTCGGCCTTCTGGTGTAGCTACCAGTTTCACAGTACCTCTTAACTGCCTGTCGAACCGTTGTTTTGGGCAGCCCGAGAGCCCCGGCTGCATAACGCTGGCATAAGAAGTCTTGCGACCACACACGCGTCTAAAACCATTTAAACGGCGGGTAAACTTTATTTTTAAAAAATAGTAAATTTATGAAAAACTTAATTGATAAGGAACATGTTCGAGAAAATTTATTTTTGAGGCACAATGACAAGAAAGGCTTGCGTAGACCGCACTGAAGGCAGACTATAGAAAAGTCATCAGCATTACAGGATAAAAACTGGATAGTTGAGGGAAAACATGGATGGACCTTGGCACGTTATCTCTGTGAACCTTATTATTGACCTTACGATTGACTGAAACCCAACTGTTAGCGATTTTAACTTGATTCTCTGGAAAAAAGTCAACTGCGACGGTTTTTTTGGTGTCCAGTGTATGTATGACATTCAAAGAATCGTCGGTTTATTATTATTAAAACTGTAAAAAAATGTAAAACAGTTTTATTTTCATGAAAATCATTGGAAATTTTTCATTTTGATGGATTGATGAAGAAGATGACACAAACCCTGATTTACTGACATTGTTATTTTAAACAATCGTTATTATTTTAAACTCGAGAAACACAGTAGTGTCATCACTAGCTGCTCACAAATCCCCTCGCGATAGATTTTGAAACTATTTAGAGAAGAGAGGGAGCACCTGTTAAACCCTCCTCTAGTTCTGTTTGAACAGTTATTGTTGTAGCTCGACTGAGTGTGAAACTTCAAGGTGTCCTTTTGATATCAAATTTTTAGTAAACGATGTCCGAGGGGAGTATCGCTAACTCGAGTTCTGTTTCTGAAATAGTTCAGTTTCTTTAGGTAATAAAATTTGTTCACAACTCGGAAGTGTAGTCCCTATGCAAATACCATGTCTTCCGACGAAGAGGAAGGTCAGCTTCGGGAGGAGGAACCCAATATAACGTATATTTATTTTGAAATATTGAAGATGAGCAAATTTCGCTAATAGTGTTCTTAACCTTCATCCGCACGCGCCCTCTTGAGTCACACTGTTGGTCGCGAGGCAGTTATTAGCCGCCCCTATTTCATGGTTTTCTGGTACTTCAACTCGATAACGACAAGGATTTGGATTGGTCATCTTGTGAGTTCTTACACATTACTTAGAATGAAAAACGTTTAGTGAAAATAATTACAAACTTAGGGGAAAAAAAATAATAACGTCACACTAATATTCTTCCTGGGCTTACTGCCTAATGACTAAACTATCACATTCTGTTCAATAAAGAAGACTTTTCTTCATAGCAGAAGATATGTAATCACATTATCAGAAGGAACCATGCAAAAACTATCATCAAAAATATTTATAAACTTTGGTAAAAAAAAAGTCATAATATTCTTCCTGAGCTTACTGCCTAGTGACTAAACTATCACATTCTTTTCAATAAATCAAATATTTTTCTTCATAGCATCTTGTGGAAAAAGCTCCAACTAGAGAATACAACTGCATCTTCCCGCTCTCTTGCGCGCCAGTTAACTCAACTTACTAGTCTGATTCTGATTACATCATTCATTTTCATGAGATTTTTCTTCCGAGTCTAATTTCTAATTTTTCTTGCACGTTCAAGGTTGACAATTTTCAGGGATTACGCAATTGTCGTGTAGATCGCAACCTATAAAAATCCAATAAGAAACAACGTTCCTGAATTAACAGTAGAATTTGCGCATGCGCAATTGTAAAATCCATATAACAGCCATAACTTCTACATTTGTCATCTGAATTTGATGACATTTTCAGGTATCGTGCGGATTTACGTGCAGACGGTCCCCTGAGAGGGTAGTCCAAGGTACTTAACCCTGTACTTGGTAAAAGTATCCCCATGGCGAATCTTTCAAATTTTCCCTCCCATAAATCGTACTTTAGGCCCTCCAAAACATGTTGAATTGAAAAAGCTTTAAAAATGTTGAAATTTGAACAAATTTTCAACACATGTGGTACAGAAAGTACATTTATATCCTGCACTGCCAAGTCACTAATGAATGAGAATTGTTATTAAATAACATGTATTGCGTTCTATTTCAATCAGAAAAACGCTGCAAATTATTACACAACGGTTTATTATTTTTCTATATAGATCACTCGTCCGCAAAGAACACGGCTTTGCCATTGTTACCACCAACCAACATGAAGAAAAACATCGATCGCGTTTCGGTCAGCAAAAATTTGAGCAGAGGTTAAGCCTCTTTTGCGATTCACACTCGTGTTTCTGATTTATAGTAAGTCCAACCCTTCAGTTCTCGTAGGGAGCGAACTGTTGGTCCTACAGAGCTCCGGGTGGTCTCATTCGATTCTAAAAATTCTATACTATCTTAAATTGATGGAAAAACAATACCTTTGTATCGAAACTTTTCGAGTTAGGGCACTCTTGAAAATTTCAACCCTTATTTTTCAATCCTCAACTAGACCCCAAATGAAGCCTATATACCAAATTTCATCAAAATCGGTCCATGGCAACTATGGAAAGTGTCGCGTACGGCGGACGGACGGCCAAATTTTTATTCGATTTTTGGATTCTACGTACCTTGAAACGTAAACCAACAAATTTTGAGGGGGGTCAAACTTTTTTTCTTGGTCGATTCTAAAGGTTTATTACTGAAAATAATAAACCAAAAAATGAAAAGAAAAAAACAAATGGGATAAAAGATTCCATAAAATCAAATAATGGAAGAATCGCTAATAATAATTACTTGCAAGGTATAATTATTATACCTTCTCACTTGCTGTACGTACTAATTATTAGATAAAGTAGTAAACGTGAATGTACACCAATACAACTACGCAGTCTCAATTAAAGAAATAACGAGTTTATTATCTAAAATTTTGGTACTTTTCCTATGGAGATTTGTTTTAATTTTTCCCCTAAAGTGTACCCTTTGCCCTCTAAAAAATTGATAAAACTGAAAAAGCTTCAATAATTCAAAATTTGAACAGAAAACACGTATGGTATATTAGACGTTGCGAAGTCCAGGGTTAAAGATTGATGTTTTGAGATTAACTACTTCAATCGTTTAATTGATACGAAGAAGCTATGAGCTACACCCACTTGCCAGCCCTTTTCTAGTGCTTTTTCATTTCAAAATGTCCTTAAAAACCTGAATTTTGAGAAATTATGATCACATTTATTTATGTTTTAGTTCATTTTTATAACCTTGGAAGAAGAGAAGAAGAGGAGTATCAACTCTGGAATTTTTTTTTCGGGGAATCGCTGGACACCCTGATGTGTCACTGGAAATTGTGACGGTAACGAAAAATTCCTGAAACGCTCCATCTCTAGAACCCGCACTGATGAGATTAATATTATGCCACGATGGGTTACGGTACATAATAGGGCACTTTCCCTATGCAGTACGAGTCCCATAAATCTCTCCCTAGGCGCAACTATGAATATGGATTCGGGGAATGAATAGTTTCCACAATAGTCCGGGGAATCACGCCGTCGTAAATTCGGCGCCCTCCGTTTAAATGGAACCCCGTTTCAAAATCCACTCATCGCTCTCCTACGTTACGAGATGTGGTCGTCGGGAGCCGCTCAATTAGCGGAAATGCACTGAAGGTAAAGAGTAAACTACGGTGGTGGGTCGTTGCTGAAACGTGATAGAGATTAGGCTGTGTTGCTGCTGTTTTGCATTCGAAACCAATTCCCCGTGACTGCTTTATAGGCGGGTTTTCCGTCCCTTTGAAACTAATGGAAAAGACCTGCGCGTGAAACGAGCCATCTCTTCTAAAGGTTTCCCAGATAATAACAGCCCGATGCAGGATTTCGAACGGATTCGTGGTTTCAGCACGAACAGGGCTCGAAATAAATTATTTTGTTCCCTAACTATTGAAGAGACGGTGCCCTATGAACTGATCATTTCTAACGATCTGAAAAGCTTGATGTTGCTGGAATTGGTTTGGTAATTAAGGGAGTCTCAGTCAGTGAATAAACAGAGTTTCTCGCTTTTCTATGGCAATTATTGGTCGCTTTTGATGATTCCAGCGGCAATCTTTTAGTTTTTCAATTCCCTAGGTAGATGCACTAATGAATTTCAAAAATCCTTACAAATTTTTACTTTTTATTTACTTTTGGAGTTGTCGAGCGAATATAGAAGATTTTCCCTGAATTCTATATGTAGCCGCCCCCAGATAGCCTAGATCTATCCCGAGTAGGGATCTCCATGTCATGCACCCTGGGAGAAGAGTGGTGAGGACCTTGGGTTCTTCCTAGATACTTCTTCAATCGTCAGTCGGGTTCAGGACGGGCCAGTGAACTGACCGCAAGGGGAGTTTGACGGTCTAGAGCTATGTAATCGATTTATAATCAGTTTTGAACCAAGTTATTGTAGAGCACAGTTGTTTCTTTATTCGCGAGTTATGATCCTAACAACCACTGGAAGAAGAGGAAATACCGGAGAATGGAATAAGAGGTATCCCATCTCCATCATATATATATTCGTCTCGAAGTGAGATGCGCTAGTTTTAAAGGACGCAGCTGAGGTGAAAGCAGAAGAAAGAACGAATTGTTTCTAATTTTGGACTGTAATGGCAAATTAATTCAACTATATTGAATTTGATACAATTAACGGGTTTGATTCTGTTGAGCAAATTATAAAGTTCAAAATTGGATGCTGATGGGGAAACGCTGCTGAAGTAGCTCCAAGTGGGATGTGGCGATCAGTCCCCCAAATATAATAATTGAGCAGGTAACTTGAATATACTGGTCTTTTCTAACCTGCGGAGGACTTGCAGGGTGCTGGGGAAAGGCAGCAATGAACAGGGATGCTCCGACAGTCTGGCAGCAATCCAGTAACTTGGTAGTGGTCTCAGTCCAGCAAAAATGATTTCCACGAGGAAAATTTGTAGAGAACAAAAGGGCGGCAGCTTTCAAGGCTAACAGTCGAGGTCAGAGGCGAAGATGATACTGGCGGATGGCCATCCCATAGGAAAGGGAGGAAGATATTGCATTCCAGGTTGAAGTCCTATGAGATAACTCAATTGGCACAATCACTTCTATTCATCTATTCAACTATTTTATATTTATGTATACTATCTATTCTATCCATGTTTTATAAGTGACTTGACCGACTCCGTGCTTGGTGGTGTCAACAGGAGTTTTACCTACTGTTGGAATTTAACAAATGCATGGGTGCAGAGATTATAATAATAAGAAAAATGCCACAAGAAACATGGACATTGGATGATTATTTCCTGAAAAAACTGAGAAAACTGTTGATGAAAACTGACCAGCTATGAGAAGGCTGGGGGGGGGGGGCACTGGTGGTGGTGGTGGGTGGCAATGTTGCTGCTTCAGACCGGGGGGGGGGGAACCGAACCCCGGTTCGTAAGAGATTAGACTAATCCGCAACGAGAAGGAACGACGACCGACTGAGACCGCCTTAAAGTCTGAACCATAAGAATGCCCATTGTCTGTGGTCGCATAACTACACGAAATCATTGTGAGGCACCTTTGATTGTGATTCAGAATATTATCTTCATATTCAAATTAGTTCAAGTTTCTACCATAACCCTGGGGTTCCCACGGCTCATGTTATTGCCCTTTTCCTACTTTCACCCTGGTGGAAAGCCTGAGCTAATTACTTCAAACCTATCCAACTCTTGTAATTTACAAAACCCCTTGCAATTTGTTCTTAACTGATAGCATATTAAAATTGATCAGTTTTGGTAATAAGATTGTCCTACTTAAAGAGTAAATTAATTCGTACATCAACCTGTTTATACAACAACGTTGCTGGTGGGGCACAATAACTTCTGTAAGCCCGATGAAATTCGTAAGAAACCGTCACGAGGCGGCATCATCCCAGAAAATGTCATCACACCTTGACTTTGTGGACTAGGATTATAACATAATATCTACCACAGCCGACAGACACCGAACTCAAATTGTTCAGAAACGTTTCTCAGAGAGTGAACCAAATAAAGCGTTTTAACAGAATTTATATTCTGTCAGGCACAAACAGTAATCAACATTTAGTAGTAATTAGAAGCCTTGTTTCATCAAGAACTTGATATTTTCTCCTCCAGGAACGCTGATGTCGAAGTAAAGGACCTCTGGAAATTACCCTGTTTGAAGGGATGTACTTATTTGAGACCCGTCCGTTAATCATGGGACTTTCGTGAAATACACACGAGGTTGTAATGATGTTGGAAGAAACGGCAGGGCACACTTTTTGCCCTCCTCATCAGTGGAAACGTGATGACAAGATTTAGACCCTCCGTTCTCCCCGACAGACGGGAATACCTGAAAAGGGTAGCGTTTTATACGATCCCGAAACACACCGAGAAGGAATATATTCGGTCTCGGGAGTGCCGGGAGGCGTGTAATTGCGGCAATCCTTCAGAGAAATAGTTCGGGGACCTGACATATTACTCGAGCGGAGGGTTGTAACCTCCGCAGAACCGTGACGGGTTGCCTTGCAGAGACCTCTGGCGGTTTTATTGGGCGCATAGTTGGCGTCTGAGAAGGCTTTTCCTTCCTACAAGTTTGATTTGACTGCGAGATCGCTGAGAAGTGATCACGTGAATGAAGAGGGACGGTTCAACTTGGGAGTTTAGATTGCCTCCCTACTTCTTGATGGGGAACGTTCATCTCACGTGTCAAACTGAATTACTTCTGCTCTTCGCTAAAACCAGTGTAAATTATTGACTCCATACAAGAACCTGTTCCATCCTTTACAAACAACTATACTGAAATCCTATTGATTTCTGAACGTATGTGAGATCGTAAAAATCTCTTTCTCCGCCAAAAAAATCCTATTTTTTTTTAAATTACTTTATTTCAAACTAAATCACAGGAACATACAGTAAAATTTTCAGAATGTTTTGATAACTTTTCACACTTAGAGACCACCAAATTTAGTAACAACAAACATGCAAATGATAATTTTAAAAAACCTAACAGATAGCTATAGTTGTTGTTAATGGTGAACTCGTTATTGTTCTGTGAGTGCTGGGTAACCCAACATTTACCTACCTACCTAACCTTACTACCTACTGGTAGGTGGCAAAGCTGTGTTCTTAGCAATCGAGTATCTACCGGGTGTCCTAAGTAACTACGCTCCCCCCACTCATTTTCTCTCTATTTTTTCTCATTTTCTTCTAGATTGTGGATGGGGGTTTTGTCATAGGACGAGCCCCCATTCCTTCTCGATCTGTGTTGGAGGTCTGGCGGTACCTTGGAGTCGACTTCATGGGGATGCCACTATAACTGCCAGCCGTGTGGACCTTGGTAGGACGCTAGCCCGCATCACCAAGGCTCCATTGAAGCCACAGCAGAGGCTGCGCCTCCTCCGCACGTACTTACTGCCGAAGCTAACCTACGGGTTAGTCTTCGGTAGGCTTACAGCGGGGAGGCTGCAGGAATTAGATCGAGAAGTCCGCTCTGCTGTGCGCTCTTGGCTGAGGTTCCCACCTGGTGTCCCAAGTGCCTATATCCGTGCACCGGTCAAATCCAGTGGGCTTGGCATTGTGGCTCTCTCCGCATGTATCCCTTCTCTGCGCCGCCAGCGCCTGTTAGCTCTTCAGGGGTCGAGCTGGGAGGTCGCCCGTGTTGCTGCTGGTCTTGATTTTGTCAGGCAGCAGTTAGCATGGTGCGACCGAGCAACACCATCTGCTCCAAAACCCAGTTCGTCTGCTGAGTTCGCTGCTGCCCTGCATGAGTCAGTAGATGGTAAAGAACTCCATCAGTGCTCCGAAAGCCTTATCTCATCCCAATGGGTGGATTGGGCTTCGGAGGGCATTGGGGCCCGTGACTACCGGAACTTCCACGCCGTCCGCGTGGCAACACTGCCAACAGCGGTACGGTGTTCAAGGGGTAGTCGTGGGATGACAGATACCCTTTGCCGTGCCTGTCGGAGTGGAAATGAACACCTGTATCATGTAGTGCAGCAGTGTCCACGGACTCATGGGGGCCGCATCCTACGTCATGATGCGGTCGCCAAGCAGATAGCAGGTGCCTTGTCATCCAGCGGCTGGGATTTTGAAAGGGAGAGGTTATACCACATGCCAAGTGACCAGGGCAAGAAGCCTGACATCGTTGCCGTCAAGCCCGACAGGTCTTGCATTATCCTGGATGTCCAGGTTGTTAATGGCAGCATGGACATGGAGCAGACCTGGCGGACTAAGATAAGAAAGTATGATAGAGATGATTTATGGCAAGCAGTGTCAGAGCTAAAAGGAGTGGCACCCAACAACATCAGGGTGATGGCTGCGACCTTGTCGTGGCGCGGAGTGTGGTGCGGGAAAAGTGCCACGGAGTTGCGCGAGTTGGGCATCTCAGTAGGTGTACTCCGTGGTGTCACCCGCCGTGTACTGCTCGGCTCATATTTAAACTGGTGGTCATTTTATAGAGGCACTTCCCTTTATCCCTCTCTCCCACCCCCACCTTCCTCATCATCCCTCATCCCTAGGGCCGGCGTCGGGTGAGTCTGGGCGTCCTCCCCATTATATTTGATTTATTTATTTATTTCGTTTTATGGCGTGTCCCCTCCGTCACAAAGACATTTTGTCTTTGAAGGGAGATTAAAGAAAAAAATAAAATAAAAAAAAAAGAGTAAAAAAAAAAATCTGAACGCCGCTATTCTTCTTAAGGGTTGAAAAATAAGGTTTGAAATTTTGAAAACGCCCTAACTCAAACAATTTTGATATAAAGGTATTGTTTTTCCATCAATTCGAGATAGTATAGAATTTTTAGAATTTTTTGAGACCACGCGGAGCCCTGTAGGACAAACCGTTCGTTCCCTACGAGAATTTAAGGGTTGGACTTACGATTAATCAGAAACACGAGTGTGAATCGCAAAAGAGGCCGAATCTCCGTTCAAATGTTAGCTGACCGAATGTTTTTCTTCATGTTGGTGGGTGGTAACAATGGCAAAGCCGTGTTCTTTGCAAACGAGTGATCTATACAGAAAAATAATAAACCGTAGTGTAATAATTTGCAGCGTTTTTGATTTCATTTCATTTCACCGCATCTACAGCCAAAAAAGTCATTTTTTTTAGGAGGAAACCATCGATTTTCTAATGAAGGATAATGAATCAATCCCAATGAAGTTTAAAAAATACTGTAAAATTTACAAAATTATGTCAGAGGAGAAATAATTTGTGACGGAAACGATACTCGGAAAACATTTCACGGAAAAACGATAATTTCCTCCTCAAAAAGTGACATTTTCAGCTGGAAATGCGGTAAAATTAAATCAATTCAAGGAAGAGATATTACTAGGCGATTCAGCGTAGAAAAACAGAGCTAAGTAATGTGCCACACTTGAGGTCTTCCTTCTTCTCAATTGTGGCACGATCCCTGGGATCTTTGAGTCGACGTAAAATGTTTATGAAATTTGACGTTGAATCCAAATCTGCAATAAAAAAATTGGGGTTCCCATTTAAAAAAAAAACAAAAAAAACAAATTGGTTGTGCGATTGCGTGCAGCGCAATTTTGCCATTTTTGAATTCTACGCAAAAAAAATGATAAAGAATAGTGTTGGTCAGATTGTTTTTCGTACACAATTGAGGAGCTTGATTCCAAAAGGTGCTATATCCATTTTGGTCAAACGTGAGAAAAACGCGAAAACCCATTGCGACCTGAAAAACGTGCTTTAAACCAATGATGTTATTTTTTATATATTTCTAATATATATAAATATTTTTAGAAAAAAGGTAAATTAGTTCAAAGTTCAAAATAATTTTGTAAAATTTAATCAAAACTCCTCAATTAGAGAAAATAAGCGGGGGAAGCGTAGTTACTTGGAGACCCTATACAGAAAAACATACAGAAAAATACATAAGTATACAGAAAAATGATAAACCTTTGTATAATAATTTGCAACTTTTTTAGCAGTCGAAATCAGAAGGTTTGAGCCTTGTAAACACCTATTGAAGGTGGAGCTCATTGTGAACTGGAGGTGTTCAACGTGAACGGTGAGCGCTGGAGAAGCTTTTGCTCGAGTGGCTGAAAGATGAAGGAAAATCCATCAGGGCGCCCTCTAAAACGTCACCTTCCCACTTAATCCTCGTTACTCAAAGATAATCCGTCCCATCATCGAACACTCCGTTCCCGCTTAATAGATTCTAATCCCGCAATTTCCGACCTAAACCGAAAACGGGTCACGGGAATCACTCCTCCCTCGCGAATACGCTCATCTTCTTTGATCAACACATCTTCAAGGCAGCGACATTTCAAGAGTGGACATGCGTTATTATAGTAACATGAAAATTATAGTAACAAATGTATTAATTTTTTGTGTTATTACTCGTTTTAAAACTCGTTGATAAATGCTGTACTTGACTATAATATTAAAAGCGCAATTAGCAATATACATTTATGATTATTGACTTTGATATGGTCGGAAAACTTAGCACTTCTAGGGCGATTATAGCTGATAGTAGGCAAAACACTGTTTACTTCATCCTCTTATCCTTCATTAGTATGATTACATCAGAGCATTAATCCACACTCAACGACAACGACCCTTACTTAACACAAATCTCGAGATGATTCTCTTGTAGCCCTTCTAAACAACGCCCCCTCCCCTACCATCTCAACCAAGCAAACCCTCTCTGAAGAGTGATTAAACTTGCTATTCACTCAGGCGTCGGAACCGAGTTCAGTCTGGGATATTAGCGATTCAATCGGATTTGCATTCATCAACCCACTTCAGGAAGGCAGAGGTACAGATCCGTCTTAATTCGAACGTCGATGCATCGCGGGAAGCCCCCTTTCCTCGGATTGACGGAGGAGAGTGCAAATTTATGCATATGAGGAGTCGAAAGAAACGAAATTGCGTTCAAATAAGGATTTCAGTGCCTACAGAGCGAGGAATGAATATTTCATGAACCCTACAGAACTCGTTAGCTCCCTAAAGAGGTGAAAAGTCCCAATCGAGCACCGTATGAATGAGCAAATTTTTGAAATTCCACTTTACCCGGTTTTAGTCATTTTTGAACACAAGTTGGAAACGGCTTCTTACATGCTACTTAAGGTTAGGCTATGGTGGATACTTCTGGTTTTAAAGCCCAACAGATGACACCTTCAAGAATCGTGGGGAATTCAATACCTTCACAATGGCAACAGGTTCAATACCTTCACTATGGCACAGGTTTTTCAAGTAAAGAAGAGTGACTTGATTACTACGGGGTCCTTGATCTTAAGGGGGTCTCAGTCGGTCGCCGTTCGTTCCTCGTTCCAGGTTGGTATTTCCCAAAATTACGGGGGCTCAAACTTTAAAAATCGTATCTAAATTTGAAATTTTCGAGGATTTTTGAAATTCATTAGTGCAGCAGTCTAGGGAGTTGAAAAACTGAAAAAATTTCCCATTTTGGTTTATTATTTTCAATAATGAACCTTTGGAATCGACCAAGAAAAAAAAATTTTAACACCCCCTCAAAATTTGATGGTTTACGTTTCAAGGTACGTAGAATCCAAAAATCGAATAAAAATTTGGCCGTCCGTCCGCCGTACGCCGTACGCGGCACTTTTGCCACTTAGCATTGACCGATTTTTATGAAATTTGGTATGTAGGCTCCATTTAGGGTCTAGTTGTGCCCCGAAGATTTTGGTTGATGTAGGTCACTTCTAAGGGTTCCAACATCAATTTTGAAATTTTGAAAACGCCCTAACTCAAAAAAATTTGATATAAAGGTATTGTTTTTCCTTCAATTTTGGATTCTATAGAATTTTTAGAATTTTTTGAGACCACCCGGAGCTCTGTAGGACAAACCGTTCGCTCCCTACAAAAATTTAAGGGTTTATATTGAAATATACATATATAAATCAAAACACGAGTGTGAATCGCAAAAGAGGCCGAATCTCCGTTCAAATTAGAGCTGACCAAAATGCAATCAATGGTTGGTGATTTTGATTTTTTTTTTTTTTTTTTATATTGGATGGTTGGTGATTTTGTAGACGAGTGATCTATATAGAAAAATAATAAACCATTGTGTAATAATTTGCAGCGTTTTCTCTGGCAATTATTGTTCGGTTTTGATGATTCCAGCGGCAATCTTATTAGTAGTTTTTCAATTCTCTAGACTACCGCAGTAATTTCGAAAATTCTTGAAAATTTCAAATTTAGGTACAACTTTTATAGTTTGACCCCTTGTAATTTAGGGATATACTAACCCGGAACGAGGAACTAACAGCGACCGACTGAGACCCCCTCAAGTGACTTGATTACAAAGGGATGCTTGATCTTAAGTGAATTTAACTTGAATAACTTGAATGGGGTCCGGTGTAGTGACGGTCGCTGGGGCGATCGTTGTTTTGCCGTAGAATTTGGACCGACTTCTGCGGGGGTCATGGGTTCACATCTCATCGCCGGTGCTCTCATTGTCCCCCTCGTTCCAAGCTAAAGTTGAAGTTGCGTGAAGCTTCCTCTCAATGAGCTTCACCACCGATGAATTTTACAAAAATTTGATTTTTACGATCATGTTGCTTGTTTTTTTTTATATCGATTGACAGCAACACGACTGTGAAGACGTTCCCGAATATTTTGACGTTGAAATATTTTGTTCAATTTTTCTCAAAAACCGTGGCTCCAATTGATGGGGTCGTGATGAAATTTCAGTGGTTTCTTCTCCCCCCCCCCCACTCTACTCTCCGAATTTGAGCAAAATTGTGCTATTAGAGTGAGGAGCTAACGAGGAATTGGCAAAATGCGAGTGGAAATTTCGATTTTGGTGGATCCAAACTTTGTTCACCTGCAACGCGAATACAAATATAGGGCGGAAGGCTAACGAGATCAAGTGACCCCTTCCGAACAATAGTGTGTTGAAAAGAGCTGTTTCTGTACGTTCACCTTCCCACCTGGCTTTTCGTTGGAAATGGAGAAACGGTGGTCGGAGGGAGTTATCGAGTTACCGACTAACTCAGGGAACTTGAAGGGTTCCAAATAGATACCTGACCTAACAGCATGACGGGACGGAAAGGACTTGGTGAAGTGGGAATATTTTATGAGAACACAACCACCATATACAGTGGAGAGCTTTTCCATTCAGTTGCTGGGAGGACATTACCTACTAGATTGGTACCAGAGTTTCCACTTTGAGTTAAAATTCTGATGGTCTGAGGGAGGATAAGGGAAAAGTTTCAGAACGGAAAAAATTCTTTAAATCGAAATTTCTGACCACATTTAGTTTTTCAATGTATCTTCACAAAGATATATTAATTTAGTTACTAAATCTCAAAATTAAATTACTGACATCTAAGCAATCAACGCTTATAAATACGGGACTTATGTGATTCGTGGTTGAATAAAGAGAAACATTTGTGAAATACGAGAAAGTGTGTGAGATGACGACTTCAGTTTGAGATTACTGGCGTCTTTACAATGTCGTGTTTGCATCGAGGACTTTTGAGGTGGAGTTTTGCTTCTGCGATACTACTATTGCCACTTGGCGTTACCTAGTTACTATGTGTTATAGCTTCGTCAACTTTCTTTGTTAGCTCGTTAGCTAAATAGGAAGGGGAAAGAACTGAGTAGGTAAACCTGATCTTCCCACAACCAAAATCAAAAAGATTTATTAGAAAAGAAATTTACCACCTGTCTATCTAACTCAGCTCTGGAAATATAATGTAAAATATACGATTACCACTAACAGTGGTTTTACTTTCTTCCCCAGAACAATTTTTTTCGATTTCGATGAAATTTCCAGGTATCATATGGATCATACAATCGAAGGTGAAAACAAGCCTTTGAAGTGGTAATTTCTCACGAGTAAACCAACGAGTTTCGAAGATTTCAACGTAAACCAACAACAAATACTAATAAAATCACTCGCGATGAGATTGTAGAAAACCATTTTAATAAAAACGGAGTTGAGTAGAATGTTGTCTATTTCCACGAAAATAATGAGTTACAAGTTAAATCGATTTCGACGGTTAGGTCATCATCAGTAACAAACAATAACTGAAGGTACATCACAAAGAGCATAGCTTATATAGTCACAAGTGAAAGGGAGCTTGAATCCCATTGGTCGAGAAAGTGAAAGTCATACCCAATCAGATAAGTGAAAGGAGAATCCTATTGGCTCAGAGAAGTGAAGGGACCTGGGAGGATCATCAAATGCCAATCAAGGCAGACAAAGTGAAAGGGAGCTCAAACATTGGTGAGGGTAACATTGTGAAGGGGAGACCAAGCTATTGTAGGAAGGAACCTATCAATGGTGAAACATGTTGAGGGACCACCTCATTCTGACATTTACCAGACCTATCACTCTTAAGAATCTCGAATTTTTCAAGCACATCCAACATACCTCCCTTCGGGCAAAAATGAGGAAACCAACAAATTTTGAGGGAGGGGGGGGGGAGGAGTAAAAAAATTGTTATCTTGGTCGATTTCAATGGTACATTATAGAAAATAATAAACCAAAAGTAAACAAATATATCGCATTCGATAAGCTGAACTGAATGATTTGGCCAATTTCCGCCAGTAAACATTCATTTGCGGTTCACACTCGTGTTTCTCCTTTACTTTATCATTCGTTCTTGACTCATTTACTTATGCTGCGAATAAGACTTTTTGATTGTGAAAGACCGACATTTTTTTACAGTATAATATTAATTCTTAATTCATTATAATTTTTACAATATAATATAATGTATTGGGTAGCGCATAATTTTGGTTCAGTATTTTCAATAATGAACCTTTGGAATCGACCAAGAAAAAAAAATTTTAACACCCCCTCAAAATTTGATGGTTTACGTTTCAAGGTACGTAGAATCCAAAAATCGAATAAAAATTTGGCCGTCCGTCCGCCGTACGCCGTGCGCGGTACTTTCCCCACTTAGCATTGACCGATTTTGATGAAATTTGGTATGTAGGCTCCTTCTGGGGTCTAGTTGTGCCCCGAAGATTTTGGTTGAAGTAGGTGACTGCTAAGGGTTCCAAAATAAATTTTGAAATTTTGAAAACGCCCTAACTCAAAAAATTTTGATATAAAGGTATTGTTTTTCCTTCAATTTAAGATTCTATAGAATTTTTAGAATTTTTTGAGACCACCCGGAGCTCTGTAGGACAAACCGTTCGCTCACTACGAGAATTTAAAGTTTGGACGTACGATAAATCAGAAACACGAGTGTGAATCGCAAAAGAGGCCTAATCTCCGTTCAAATTTCAGCTGACCGAAATGCGATCGATGTTTTTCTTCATGTTGGATGGTTGGTGGCTCTGCAGACGAGTGATCTATATAGAAAAATAAAAAATAATAAACTAATTACTAATTTGCAGCGTTTCTATCGTAGTTTTTGAAATTTTGACCCCTTAGAGTGGTTTTTTTTAAGCCTGACTAACTAACTCGTCTTTCCTTTTGTATTGTATGAACATTTCGGTAATTCGGTAATTTGTGAAACAGATTGGATTGATGAACTTGAAGTGATTGGGGGAAAAGCAGATCAACTGAGTCTATAAGAGATAAAGCACGCTATAGTGTTAGTAGTGGAAAAAAGTTCGAGACAGATCTCCAAGAAGTGGCAATAGTTGGTGTTTTTAGTCCGATAGTGTTGTTTTCTCGTGACCATTGATCCATACCGAGCCCGTTATCTTTCTAAAATAAGGAACGATGAGAGCCCGCTTTTCCCAACTTCTGATCTCCCCGCGGGAACCCCCTCTTCAAGGAGAAAGTCGCCATACCGAAGGGATGAAGGCGTCCATGTATCAACTTTTAGGGGGGAAGAAGCTGTTGGGGAACGGTGGGGTCTCCCCCCTTCCACACTTCCATCCAGGAGTAATGGATTAGCCCCAAGTTGAGCCTCAACACGTCGGATGAGATGGGATGAGAGTGTTTGCCGTGTTCGGAAAAGACCTTCCTCCACTGCGACCTCGGAAGTCGGCCACCGCAACCACCACCTGTTTTAGGGAGACATGTTCGGGGAGGAAACAAGTTCAGCGGTTTTTTCTCCTCTTCTATTTCACTTTTTCCCCAACGAACAACAACAGGAGGAAACTGTTCCGCAACGCTATCTGAATAGTTTTCACAAGAGGAGGATGAAGGATTATTTTAGATAGATTCAAGAATACTTTGGCTATTTTTCATGGAAGGACCGTAAAAACTTCTACTAAGTTGGGTGGTGTAAAGCTTACACACAAAGCTTTGTAGAAATATTGAGCAGGCAAGTACATGTAAGTATACTACGTCAACTGATTGTGAATGGAGTTAACTGGAATAAATTCCTTTTTTGCCGAGCTTACGGTAATTTTATTACCTTCTACAGGGCTCGAAGACGTGTTACTCAAAATTACCTAAGCTGATCTAAGTGTTGTGTTCTGCATGTTGTCGAGTGAGGGCGATGGTCCTCTGGATGCGCTGATTTGTTCCTAGCCTGAATCCTACTCAACGGAGAGATTGATCCCTAAAAGCCTAGGGCTTCATCACTCCATCTGCGGCGCCTCACGGCCGACTGTAAGGATGAGTGCGTGCAGAATCTATCCGACAACCTCGGCGTCTGATAACGGACTCACCAGCGGGAGGCGGAACATTTACTTAGTGAGGCCTGCTGTTCTGAAGAGGTCACTAAGGGCAGCTGGAGGTTCGGCGCCTTTATGGGGCAAACCGTTTCCTCGGAAGAACTGGGCTGTAGGTAAGACAAGAAATGATCAGTCGGATATACGAGGTACGAATGCATGTAGGAAGACCCTTGAGTGTGACTTATATACTCAAGTTAGTATGGTGAGGGGAGAGCGGAAAAAAAGGTGACGTCAGATGACGTGTTCTTTCCCTTCCTCACCTCGCCAGTGTTGGTGATGACTCATGCCTGCTCTGGGTTTTCCTACACGTCACTTTATTGGAGAACTACTGAATAGAGATGTATGACATTACACTAAGTTATTATTCTCTTCAAGCTGTGATTCATCTTTTCATTTGTTCAGTTGTTCTGTCTCCCAATGGTGGGTGCTCCCAATTTTTTAAAAATTTTCAATCGAAAGTAGACCTCATCCTGAGAATTTTGACATCAACCGCTACCTTCTACCGTGAGAAGACCTTTTTCAATGATTTTTCAAAGTTTCGAATGTTTATGACGTCAGGCGCCCCTCTCGCCTGGGCGGGACCCCCAAGCCCACTGTGACGTCATGAACATTCGAAATTTTGAAAAATCACAGAAAAAGGTCTTCTCACGGTAAAAGGTCGCGGTTGGTGTCAAAATTCTCAGAATGAGGTCCAGTTTGGATTAAAAATAACAACAAACAGTTTTTCCGACCCATGCGCACACCACATTTCTCTGAAAGCTAGTCGTTTTATTCATTTTCTTCATTTAATACTTTATAATTTAATTTTCAATAATTATTGTGGCATCTCCACCAGCACATTTTGTATTGACGGTTGGTAGTAACACTGAGTAACACGTCCTTTGGGTCCTGAAGAAGGTAAAAAATTTACCGAAAGGTCGGCAAAGAGAGAGTTTAATTCCAGTTGACCCAATTCCCAATCAGCTGACGTAGTGTGTTGGGTCGATTTACGTAGGTACTTGCAATTAAATCTAGGTAGGTATCATTTTGCTTGGATCAAGGGCTTCTACGTTTTTCTGAAATTTTCCTGAACGTTGTGGCTACCTCTGATCCAAATACAATGAAACTTGAAGATGAATTTGAGCGATTTTGGACTCTCGAACTGGCCACTTCTTCCTCTATAATAGAGATCTCTCAGAAATTGAAATGGATAGCCATTTGTGTGGACTGTTAGGCGGTCCTGGCACTTGAAGAAAATAACACTGAGTCCGTCACCAAGTTAAATTGGTTTCAACCCTGCACGCAGCAATGGACAACGAAATGAAGAATCATAAAAAAATAAACTGAGTAGGTACAATGTACAAAGTTATTGTTATAATTACGAAGAATTTACTACGGTTTAATAACGAAGAATTTACCACGGTTTATCTCTATGGCAAAGTTATCCCTTATGCTAAATCCCAGAAAACCAGAACAAGCTTACCCTGATTAATAAAGCCCTTGAACCTGTCTAGATCTACAACCCCAGCTGTGGGGTTTACTTCTCAATCAAACCGAGACCTCATCCAACGATTCCAGAATAATGCGCGGCGAAACATCAAAGCACCACGATACTAATATCGAATTTCCAAGTCTTGGAAATAAACGTCTCCATCACGAACTTCAGGGCTAAAATTTCAAGTCAACTAGGAAGTTGCTCGTCTCATTGATGGACAAGTGATACCACCAGAAGACTTGAATTTAACACTAGCTAATATTTATGACAAACTTGAGTAAACATCCATAAATTTGGCAATTAATCATCCACAAAGGAAGAGTAAATTGAAATTGTAACTCCTTCGATTCTAAAAAGTCGTCAGTATTTTAACTTGATGGAACATCAACACCTTTAGGTATACTAAAAGTTTTCGAGCTGGAGCTTTATTGAACATTTTAACGCACCCTTGAGAAGTAACTCACTTCAACCAAAAGCTTCGGAGCACTAGATCCCATATGTTGCTCATATACTAAATTTAATTAAAATTGGTCCATGGGAAATGTGCAACAGTTCAAAAGAATTTTTATTCGATTTTTGGATTCCGAAAACTATCATATTTTGAGAGGTGGTACAAAAAGTACGAAAAGTTGAACTGTGCAAAAAGCCGCGGATGGAATTTCTATTAGATTATTGGACTGCGTAAACCATTAAATTTAAACAAAACGGCGATAAACAATTTTTTTTTTTTTTTTTGTTGCTCGAAAATAATAAAATGGAAAAACGTCAAACCATATAAAAACCGAGCGAAAATTTACCGAGCAAGATGGGAAAAACATTTGAATGCAAAAAGTTGGGTTAGGGGTCGTGTTTTTTTGTCAATTTATTGGTCCTGGACAGTGATATCTAATGTAATAGTGATATATTCATTAATCTCAAATAGCAGAGATAAATTAATTAAAGTATAGTCTGAGCTGGGTTAGGTCCCCAAGGATAACCAAGCGTGATTCTGTAAGTTTGCGGGATGTCGGATCAGATAAACTTGGGTCGGTTGGTTTATTCGATGTTTATTCAACTCTTCCCTCACAAACGCTGCGAATCTTATCGGATCTGCGTGTACTTGGGGGAGACCTGCAAAGCCTTTTGCAGGTGATCACTTCCGAACCACCCCTTTACGAATCAAGTCCGTTAAACTCGAGTTGAGTAAATCTGCTTAACTTCGATTTAACCAAACTGTACTTAACTTCCCGGCACAACTTCCCGCGGAGCTCAACCCACTTTGGAATCCGAAGATCCAGATGTCAAGATTCGTCGGAAACGTCTCCAGTCGTCTTCTCCAGGCAATTAGTCCAGAAGAAGGATCGCCGTCTCCTAGCTTATGAGATACCACTTATTCTGAGGAGACATCTTATAAGCGGCCATTTATTGCTCAACCAGCACAATCCGAGAAAATATGTTCGGAATCGGACCGCGCATAGTTTCTCACTGAACATAAATTCGTAATGTAATTGGGAGCAAATTATAAATACGATCAAAATTCTGAAGAATTTGAAAACGTGAAATAACAATTAAATTTTCAATTTACTTAATAAAGGGTTTTTTTTTAAAAAAAGCGTTTTACAGCTTTTTTAAAATTAATTTTGATTCTGTTTGTCTGTCAGTCTGTAATTGCTACTCTCCTGACATTTTCAGTGATTGTTTTGGTGTCCCGTGAATTCTCTCCCATAAATTACATTGCATTCCAAGAGGTAACAATCAGAATTAATGTAAAAATTCGAAAAAACATTCATTTTAATCAATTTATTTTAATTTCGAACAATTGGATCGTCAGAATTACTTCAGGTCATTGTCTACTAGGAATTAATCCAGAAGAAGGTCACCGTCCATTAGCCATAGACACCTAGCTCATGAGATACCACTGATTCGGAAAACATATCATAGGGGACCATCCAGAGCTCAACGAGCACAATCTCAGGGAATTAGTTTGGAATCGGACTGCGCATATTGGTTTACTATTTTCAATAATTAGCCTTTGGAATCGAACAAGAAAAAAAATGTTAACTCCTCCTCAACATTTTTTGTTGGTGTACGTTTCAAGGTACGTAGAATCCAAAAATCGAATACAAATTTGGCCGTACGCGGCACTTTCCTTAGTTCCCATGGACCGATTTTGATGAAATTTGGTAAATGGGCTCCATTTGGGGTCTAGTTGTGCCCCGAAGCTTTTAGTTGATGTCGGTCACATCTAAGGGTAGAAATTTTGAAAATGCACTAGCTCAAAAATTTTGATCTATAGGTATTGTTTTTTCATCAATTTAAGATAGTATTGAATTTTTAGAATTTTTAGGGACCACGCGGAGCTGCGTAGGACAAACCATTCGCTGTCTCTACCAAACAGACTAGCTGTAATGCCCAATTCTGTCCGATGAAGAGCGGATGTGGTGTTGACATGGAGTGGAGTGGTCAATGCAGTGGTTAAGATCTTAACCATAGCTTCAACTGAAAGATTTCTTTGAAAATTCGCTCATAACTCATGCTTCATGAATGGACTTTTTTGTAATACTGATGAATTGAATTTCCTCAAGTCAATAGGGAAAGCAGAAACTTTTTCGCCTTGTCAAAACCACTACAGAAAAACCAGTTGATTCGAGGTGGCAAGACGTACTCTGAAAACTCCTATTCAGTAAGAATAAACAGAAAAATCGTTTTTTCTACTAGACATTGCCGAATAAATAAGTAATTCAAGAGGTTCACACATTTGATTAGATCAGTAGGCTCCCTATTAGGCCTCTTCTACTAATAATTACATGCAGGTACACCGGTGTAAGTCAATAATTGAAAACATCTCGATCGAGTTGCTGTATTTCAAATGAATTAACTGACAATACGATTATACGACGTATAATCGTGGAAGACAATATTAATATTTGAGTATCTATCAACAGTAGTACTGCTCAAAGATCATTTTTACACCGTTATTTTAATTCGCGATTATTACTCCTCTCCGCCCTCATCTTGACGGAATTTGTCAACTCTCAATAAAGAACTCTCCTACCATTTGCAACATTCCATCATCCAATACAATCCCTGAAGTTGACCTATACTTGATACAGGGTGTGAGAGAAAAAAAACAACTTGAAACATAGTTTTTAAAACTGTTTTATCAAGTTAAATCCGTCCAGTCCCTTATAAGATCTGCGTTTCAAGGGAAATCCCTGGATAATTTTTTTTTTTTCGTTTTCATTCAAGCCCGGTGAGGGATTATTTTTTTCGTCTGAAAAGCCCGTACGTGCGAATAACGTATGGAAAGCCCGTTTCACGATTTCGTGATCGAAATCAAACTGATATTTTGAATCAACATTGTTTGCCTAATTTGAATAAAACCTTTCGATCGAATGTCAACACTATGGGCTAGTAGAGGAGTTCTTCAATTTTGATAGGTACTGTGACAGTAAAAGACTAGCAGCACTGCTGTTGATGAAATTCATTGGGACATGTTGATACAATTGAAACTTCGAAATTTTGTACGTTTTGATTCATTGGAAATTTCGAAACGTTGGACATTTTGATTCATTGGAAATTCTGGAACGTTGGACATTTTGATTCATTGGAAATTTTGAAAGGTTGGACATTTTGATACATTGGAAATTCTGAAACGTCGCCATTTTTATACATTGAACAGTTTGAAAATTAGGACATTTTGATACTTTTAGACTTATTGATACAATTGAAATTTCGAAACGTTGGACGTTTTGATTCATTGGAAATTTCGAAACGTTGGACATTTTGATACATTGGAAATGTTGAAACGTTGGACATTTTGATACATTGGAAATTCTGGAACGTTGAACATTTTGATACATTGGAAATTCTGAAACGTCGCCATTTTTATACATTGAACAGTTTGAAAATTAGGACATTTTGATACTTTTAGACTTATTGATACAATTGGAATTTCGAAATTTTGGACGTTTTGATTCATTGGAAATTTTGATTGGACATTTTGATTTATTGGAAATTCTGGAACGTTGGACATTTTGATACTTTTAGACATATTGATACAATTGAAATGTTGAAACGTTGGACATTTTGGTACATTGAAAATTCTGAAATGCTGGATATTTTGATACATCGAAAAATTTGAAAAGTTGGACATCATGAAATTCATTGGGGGAAACCAAATTTGTTCAAAATGCTCTAAAACGCAAGAAACTAGTGGATATTTTTATTTTGGACATCTTTTGGACGTTTTGATTCATTGGAAATTTCGAAACGTTGGACATTTTGATACATTGGAAATTCTGGAACGTTGGACATTTTGATTCATTGGAAATTTTGAAAGGTTGGACATTTTGATACATTGGAAATTCTGAAACGTTGACCATTTTGATACATTTAAGAGATCGAAAATTAGGACATTTTGATACTTTTAAACTTATTGATACAATTGAAATTTCGAAATTTTGGACGTTTTGATTCATAGGAAATTTTGATTGGACATTTTGATACATTGGAAATTCTGGAACGTTTGACATTTTGATACTTTTAGACATATTGATACAATTGAAATTTCGAAACCTTGGTCGTTTTGATTCATTGGAAATTTTGAAAGGTTGGACATTTTGATAGATTGGAAATTCTTGAACGTTGACCATTTTAATACATTGAACAATTTGAAAATTAGGACATTTTGATACTTTTAGACGTATTAATACAATTGAAATTTCGAAATTTTGGACGTTTTGATTCATTGGAAATTTCGATTGGACATTTTGATACATTGGAAATTCTGGAACGTTAGACATTTTGATACTTTTAGACATATTGATACAATTAAAATTTTAAAACGTTGGACATTGAGATACAATGAAAATACTGACATGTTTGAAATTTTGACACATTGAAAAATTTGAAAAGTTGGACATGATGAAATTCATTGGGGAAACCAAATTTGTTCAAAATGCTCTAAAACGCAAGAAACTCGTGGATATTTTGATTTTGGACATCTTTTGACTTGCAGCACCAAATTTGCCTCATTTTGAGAAGAACAATTGTAAAATGGATATTCACCTTGCCAATTTCAACAACCCATGAGAAGAAAGACCAAACTTTACGTCCAATTCCTACTTCTGTCTATCGAATAAACCTACTGCGCGATGGTTTGTTTGATTCTGCGTAACCAAAGTTAACCGGAGGTATCATGCGAACCGCTCCATCCAGATTTGAGAAAATATACCTCGGAAAAACCGCGGCATGACGGGGGAAAACAAGAGAAAACGGGGAAAACCCCTCGCTCTTTATACGTGTTTTTCTTAAATTCAATCTCTTTAAATGACTCGCGGCCGTAAATGTGGGCGGAAAGGTCCACTTTGGTCGTATTGGGGAGGAAAAGGAAAACAACGGAGGTTTCCCTGAGAATATTGCGGGAGGAAAACCAAGAAAAGTGGGAAGGGGAGGGTTTCGACGTACAAGGGGGAAAACTCAGGAAAATTATGAAGATTGGAAGAGGAGGAGGGGGAAAGATAGAGAGAAAGCAAGGACTACCACGGTTGTGCCGAGCCGTGTTTTTATTACATGGAACAGGACTACTTGGGTTCTCATCTCGAGGGAGGCTATTAGGTACGTGGACGGGGTTCGAGGGTGGCGAAGGATGAAAGAGTGGGGGAAATATACAGGAAGAAAAAATTGGGGCAGAGAGAGATTCGCGTATTTATTCAGTCAAAAGCACATCGAGCATGTTACCGATAGTATTTCAATATTGGTTTTAAGCTCTTCTGGTCAGAACCGAATGATAAAGGTTGGTTCCGACCCACCAAATATCATGTATTAGGCACGTAATATGTAAATGAATTCCATTTTACACAATATATAACAATCGTGTTAGGTAATATGGAATACATTGGGAATTTACAGATATTCGGTAGGTATGTGCAGAATTCAATACAAATACTCTCCTGTAGTCGAATACATTTCCAGTAGGTGGCGCGGAAGAACAAAGGACTCGCTTTTCATACATAATATATTACAGATACATTTGACAAGGTATTCACTCCAGGTTCCACAGACCAAAATTATGAGGGTAGAGAATCGAAATTCTAGTAGCATATTGCTTTTTGAGGCTTTTTAAACAAATTTAGTTTTGAGGTCTGTTATCAACTCCTTGTTTCAGACAAGTCCCAACAGTAAATCATGATCGGATGTATTGATACCTTCAGCTTGAAACCTTGGTACGAGTGTGCTACGTGATCGTCCCCTATGAATTTTTTTACCTCCCGATCCGTAGGGGGCCAAAGAACATTTAGGATATTGAAAATCTTGATACATTAGATACAACATGATGCATTTTGATGGATAGATGTATTTTGATACCTGATACAACAGAAATTTTGAAACGTTGGACTTTTGACACATTTGAAATTCTGCAATGTTAGAAATTTTGATGCATTGGATTTTTCGAGTTCGTGAAGGTTCAAGTAGGTAAGTTTTTCTACCAAATATGAAATGCATTTGCTAAGCAGCTTTCCAGGTCTGGACTTGTGGTCAACCCCGATAAATGTGGGTCGGTTTCCTTGGTCCCGTCGGGTCGCCAACATAAAGTGAAGGTTGTGGATGGGGGTTTTGTCATAGGACAAGCCCCCATTCCTTCTCGATCTGTGTTGGAGGTCTGGCGGTACCTTGGAGTCGACTTCATGGGGGTGGACACCATTACTGCCAGCCGTGTGGACCTTGGTAGGGCGCTAGCCCGCATCACCAAGGCTCCATTGAAGCCACAGCAGAGGCTGCGCCTCCTCCGCACGTACTTACTGCCGAAGCTAACCTACGGGTTAGTCTTAGGTAGGCTTACGGCGGGGAGGCTGCAGGAATTAGATCGAGAAGTCCGCTCTGGTCTGCGCTCTTGGCTGAGGTTCCCACCTGGTGTCCCAAGTGCCTATATCCATGCACCGGTCAAATCCGGTGGGCTTGGCATTGTGTCTCTCTCCGCATGTATCCCTTCTCTGCGCCGCCAGCGCCTGCTAGCCCTTCAGGGGTCGAGCTGGGAGGTCGCCCGTGTTGCTGCTGGTCTTGATTTTGTCAGTCAGCAGTTAGCATGGTGCAACCGAGCAACACCATCTGCTCCAAAACCCAGTTCATCTGCTGAGTTCGCTGCTGCCCTGCATGAGTCAGTAGATGGTAAAGAACTCCGATAGTGCTCCGAAAGCCTTATCTCATCCCAATGGGTGAATTGGGCTTCGGAGGGCATTGGGGCCCGCGACTACCGGAACTTCCACGCCGTCCACGTGGCAACACTGCCAACAGCGGTACGGTGTTCAAGGGGTAGTCATGGGATGACAGACACCCTTTGCCGTGCCTGTCGGAGTGGAAATGAACACCTGTATCATGTGGTGCAGCAGTGTCCACGAACTCATGGGGGCCGCATCCTACGTCATGATGCAGTCGCCAAGCAGATAGTCGGTGCCTTGTCATCCAGTGGCTGGGGTGTTGAAAGGGAGAGGTTATACCACATGCCAAGTGACCAGGGCAAGAAGCCTGACATTGTTGCCGTCAAGCCCGACAGGTCTTGCATTATCCTGGATGTCCAGGTTGTTAATGGCAGCATGGACATGGAGCAGACCTGGCGGGCTAAGATAAGAAAGTATGATAGAGATGATTTACGGCAAGCAGTGTCAGAGCTAAAAGGAGTGGAACCCAACAACATCAGGGTGATGGCTGCGACCTTGTCGTGGCGCGGAGTGTGGTGCGGGAAAATTGCCACGGAGTTGCGTGAGTTGGGCATCTCAGTAGGTGTACTCCGTGGTATCACCACCCATGTCCTGCTCGGCTCATATTTAAACTGGTGGTCATTTTATAGAGGCACTTCCCTTCATCCCTCTCTCCCACCCCCACCTTCCTCATCATCCCTCATCCCTAGGGCCAGCGTCGGGTGAGTCCTGGGCGTCCTCCCCATTATATTTGATTTATTTATTTATTTTGTTTTTATGGTGTGCCCCCTCCGTCACAAAAGACATTTTGTCTTTGAGGGGAGATTTAGAAAGAAAAAAAATTGAAGGATATAGTACAGTCAGGCAATGAGAGGGTCTACCAAGAGGGTGTAGCACATAGCTTTCTCGTCATAGAAACAGATCTACATTACGAAAACTGAGGGGAAATTAATTTCAGATTTAAATTGAGGACCACTAAAAAGTGAAAAATAAAAATAATATAAAATTGAAAAATAAAATAAAAACATTTTTAACAAAAAACGGACCGACCTCAAAACTGAAGTTGGTAAACACCGAAAAGAGAAAAATCATAATCAAATTCAGATAGTTCCTAGGCATGTAGGTAGGTAGGTATGCATAAAAGTCGCCGCTGTGCCCATCTGTAGACACAAACTAACCATCTTCAATACTCGATGATCCGGTTATTATTACAAGAGTAAGTACCATTGAGTATATGTGTTCCTAAACTAGTCACTGCTGTCATATGGATGTGATAGACTGTGTGAATCACCCTAGGAATTGCTGTGAGGAATATGTTGAGACATTTGATTTCTCCAAGGAAACTTATTGGAATGCCGTTGGAATATCTGATCCACAAATAGAAACAAATCAAAAACTAGGGACCTGATCCGAAAATCGAATTAAAATTGATCAATATCTCTGAGGAAACAGATCCAAAAACCAAAGGAAAACTGATCCAAAACCAGTATGGGAACTGATCTAAAGGTAATAGGGGAATTACTTTGTGAGGTGACTGTTCATTACGTCGATGGACATATTATAAGAATTGTTACCAAACTAACATTCAAACTCTCCCACACCCACCCACAATTATTTTTAACGAACAGAGATTTACGTTCACACTCGGTGTGGAAGCATATCAGTAGTGAGGGTGTGTACGTTTGCGAAGAAAAGAATGCGTAGGTAAGTACTGTCCAGCGATGAAAAGAATGAAAGCGAGGCCCGACAGGGAGTTGGGTATCCTCAACGTAGAACTACACCCTTTTCCACAAATATACGTTCACAGGTAGTAACTGACCTTATTCAACACACCTGAACCTGCCGTGAGTCATTCTTTCTTCCTTTCCCCTCGTTACCCCCTTCTCACATTGTCGTTTAGGTCATTTCTCGAATATCTACAGTCACTTCTGTCCTATGATACCTGGGCAAGAAAAATACATTACAAATTCGCGATCGGGAAAGAATAGTGACCCGTCGTAATTACGTAATAAAATAACTCATAGAAATAACTCTATAGAAAACCGTTTAGGGGCATTTCAAACGATTCCTAGATTTTACCATTTTTAAAACCAAAAATTGATTAAATTTCAAAAATTGTCTTTACAAAATCGCTAAAATAGCCATAAAGATTAAATATTTTAAATGGAAGCAAATTTCTGTGCAGAGAAAGTTTCTAGGCCATAAATTGAATAATTGTAAATTAAAGTACGCAAAAAAGTTCTCGAAACATTGAAAAATGTGATTAGAAATTGCTTTAAAATGTCTTATATAATACCAAAAATCTCAAAATTCATAATGAGTGGATAAGTTTGTGGGCTGTAAACAGGATTGTTTCACATTTTCATGCGCAAATGTGTTCTCACATAGCATAAAAGGGCTCTAAACGTCGGAAAAACGTCGGAAAATGGCTAAAAATGCAAAAGTTGTATTTTAATAACGTTTCAAAACAATTCGCTCATGCGGTCGTGCTGCACGATTTTGAATTTTCATTACAATATTTTTTCTCATCGATTCATTTTCTTCAACAAAAACGAATGCTTTAACAAAATGTCTACTTTCTCAACATTGAAAATGTGATCATATTAATATTGTCGTCCAGTACAACTACAAAAAGTAAGTGAGTTATTCATTTACTACGAAGACATAATGTATAATGTTCAATTTCTCCCTTGCGAGGGAAAAACATTAAATCATGTTTAATGTTTTCCCTCGCAAGGGAGAAACTCAGCTGATCAGTGACCACTCAGGCGCCTTCAGCATTCTCCATTGACCCTGCTTCTCAAATTTCAGCTTCCTGCGTTCAACAGGAGAGAAAATGGCTTTGGAGCTCACTCAGCTGATCAGTCACCCTTCAGGCGCCTTCAGCATTCTCCATTGACCCTGCCTCTCAAATTTCAGCTTTCTGCGTTCAACAGGAGAGAAAATGGCCTTGGAGGTCACTCAGCTGATCAGTGACCACTCAGGCGCCTTCAGCATTCTCCATTGACCCTGCTTCTCAAATTTCAGCTTCCTGCGTTCAACAGGAGAGAAAATGGCCTTGGAGCTCACTCAGCTGATCAGTGACCACTCAGGCGCCTTCAGCATTCTCCATTGACCCTGCTTCTCAAATTTTAGCTTCCTGCGTTCAACAGGAGAGAAAATGGCCTTGGAGCTCACTCAGCCGATCAGTGACCACTCAGGCGCCTTCAGCATTCTCCATTGACCCTGCCTCTCAAATTTCACCTTCCTGCGTTGAATAGGAGAGAAAAAACGTCTGCCAAGTTGGGTGGGCAGTATAGCTTCCTCACTCATTGTAACATGGACGTATAGAATCAGTTGGCGAAAAAATTATGATTCAAAGAGTTATTGAATACCAAAATATTAGCGGTCCACCGTCTAGGACCTAACCCACACAATCCCTGAAAATTTCATCGAAATCGGTTGAATAGTTGCGGAGTTTTGGTTGTAACAATAAATTTAAAGTTCGCGCATGCGCAGCGGCTATTGCTTGACCAATTTGATTGAAACTTATAGGGTGTCTCTTAGAAGTTAGTCCCTAACTAACCTCCAAATTTGAGCAAAATCGGTTCATTAGATTCCGAGAAACCGAGGTCCCAGGAAATTCACGTTTGCGCATGCGCACTCGCTCCTATTGGTCCGAAGGTGCTGAAATTTATAGGGGACCGTCTAGGACCTAACCCGCACAATCCCTGAAAATTTCATCAAAATCGGACCACAGGTTAGTATAGTTTTGCCCGTTGCAAATTTGCGTGTCGGAATTCACAGAATGACCCCCAGCCCTAAAACATTAAACATGTTAAAACGAGTAAAGTTCACACGTAGGTTTGGCAGACAAAATTCTTCAGACTATTATTTCGAGTTTTGGTGATTTTTTAGACTTCTCGCCACTTTTATTGATTTTGCCGTCCACGTGCCGTGCGTGGCACTCCACCAATAATCATTCTCAATCTTCTTGATGAGGCCCACTTAGGATTTCCAGTCATATTCCACAGCTTCCATTGTAAATTCCTGAAGGCGTTCAAGTGATAAATCACCGCCCGTATTCCTTCCCTTTATGAATATCATTCTTCATTTTCACTCAAGCCCACCAAGCGAAAAGTCAGGTAAAGGATTTGAGCGGAAGTGACCGAAAATGGGATTTCCCTGGACGAGTGACAAGCTCGGAGGAGGTTGAACGGATGTTTTCAGTTTAGGATTCGGTAGGGTCCTCGCGTTTATTCTTTTCATCGGCGGACAGTAGAAGATACAGAAGCACATTAGTGTCTACAGATGGGCACAGCGGGGCACAGCGGGGTCTATGCGTACCTACCTACTGTGAGCTCTCGCTCTCTGGGCCCCATTTCCAGTGAAGCGGGAGCTGGGCGCCATTAGCCCCCTTCGGCCAGCCTCGTAGGTGACGTCATCAGCTCAGGTGGATGCAAGACACTCGACGCCGAACGCCACCCCGCGCGTCCCTCCCCCCTCAGCTGGGAGGGACCCAACGGTCTCTCCCCCACTCAACCAGCCGTCCCCACTACCATCTTCAGGCGGGGCGGAGGGGGGAGGACTCCACCTGAGCTCCCCGCCGACGACGATCGCCTCATACCCAGTCCAACAGCGTTCAAAGTCAGAGCCAGCGAGTACGTCCCAGCCTGACGAATCTTCCTCCCGTATCCCCCCCTCAAACCGCCACGATCGCCACGACTCCGCGCTACGATCGCCACGGAATCTTCAAGCCGCCACACCCATTCAAGGATACCTCCGGGCCCAACAGTGAGTGTGAAACCTTTAAGCATACATACATTGGCCAATTATTTATGCAACTGTGCTAGAGTAAGAGTAAAAGACATTAGTAAAACAACATTGAGTAAATTGAGAACATTGAGTAAATTGAGAACATTGAGTAAATTTGAGAACTTTAGTAAAATTGAAACATTGAACAAACTTAAACAAATACTTACCTGGATTTTGAAATTGATGACCTATGCATTGGAAACTGATAAATGAGATTGGAATTTTGAATGTACTTGATGAAACTGAGAACCATACTGTATTTTGTAAAACTTTACTTGAAAGCCTTCAGCTCCTAACCGCCACACTTGTGGGGAAGTCATTTGCCGTTCCTAATTTCTAATAAATCCACCTGCTAGTTGTACTTTGTAGTTCTTCTTCTGAGTATACCTGGTTCAGTGAAAGGTTAGAGGAGAGTGCAACGACACCCCTCACTTGGTATTAGGTCCCTTCAGGACAAACGTCAGCCCCTCTGGCAAAAGGACACACTTGTGTACCTGTTTTATCTCTATTTCGCCCTTCAGGCTTTCAAGTTTTGCTGTACGACGATCGCCACGCAGTCGCCGACGTCGCCACGCTTTGTCGCCACAGGTAAATATCATTTGCTACCATTTCTAAATTCTAAGTGTTTTCGATATTTTATTTCAGCTAAATTAACTTCAAATAAAAACCCCCGAACTCGTGTGCAAACGTTTGGTGCTCGTGTTCGTTGATTTTTATCAACCAACCCGACCCCCAAACGCCCCTCACCGCTTGTTGGCTTCATTTAAATTCAGCTGCCATCAAGCGTGGGGCCATAAAAGGCTTACAAAATTGGTGGCAGCGGTTTGGATTGCAATACCCTCTTGTCTCCCCAACTTGATTCACCGTCAAAGGTATATAAAGTTGTGGCGACACGCGGGATTGTTGTGAGTTCGCCTCACACGAATCCACACAAAAAAAATAGTAGGTCTTGTTTCGCCACGAGTTCTAAAAAATTTAAAAGTAGAGTCTATCGAAAACACAAAAACTGACCAGGTATACAATTAGGTAGGATGTGCATCCGTTTATTGTATTCCTAGGAAAAGTGACGCAACGCAGCCTCCTATATTTTTTGATCGCCATAATCGCCACGAGAAGCTGATTTTCTCAATAGACCTAACTACTACCGACACACAACTGAACACACGCGTACAGATTTCCTTTTGCCTAAGTGGTAGTCCACATAAGTCGACACACTCATCCTCAATACCTCTTCAACCGACACGATGTCTTTAAATTTGTCGGGAGCTAGTGATAGGGGAGAAGGTACACACTCCTCCGCCGGCACAGAGGCTGTTGAAATCATGACACAGACGATGAGGGAGATGAACGTGCTCCTTCAGCGTTACAATACTGCGACACACGAGGGTGAGAGAGGGGACATACCGCGCTCGGTATTCCTCGAACTCGAACCATGGGACCCCGACACACCAGGTGCACTCAGTGTAGTTTCATTTTTTGCGAATTTTGATTTAGTGACCGCGGGCCTAACCTCACAACAACGGTATCGGCTACTTCGTACCAAAGCACGCGGGATAGCCAAACAATTCCTAATCGATCGCGATGACGCCGTTGACGTGGATAACGTTTATGAAATCGTCCGTGAAGACATGTTGCGATGGTTCCAGAAAGAAAATCCGCAGCATGCCGCAGCATTACTGTGGACGGTTAAACGCAACACAACCGAAACGCTCCGTCAATTCGCCGATCGCGTGCGCGGGATAGCAAGATGTGCCGTCATGGAAGAGGGGACGCGCCTACGCCGCCACGAACGCAACGAATGGGTCGAAAAGAAGACAAAGGACGCCTTCATTCGCGGCGTCGGTAAGAACATGAGTGCCCTATTGATAACCAACCGACCACGAAATATTCAAGATGCGTTGAGTAAAGCAGAAGAGCTTGAAGAAACCCTTGATGATACCACCGATATAGAGGAAAGATGGGACCTCGCGGCCGTCACGAACGACCGTCGATGTTATAGCTGCGGAAGCCACGATCATTTCGCAGCACGATGCCCTCGGAAGGATGACCATACACCACGACACAATCGCCACAAAGAAGAGGACTATCGCCGGGAGAAGCCAAGCGAGCCACGAAATGAGGAGAAGCCAAGCCCGCGCTATCCTTGTATGTTTTGTGCCGACCGCGCGCATTTCCCCGTAAATTGCCCATTTAGTCCGCAGAAGACCATTTTTTGCGACTTTTGTGGTATGAGAGAACACCTAGAGGCCGACTGTTTCAGAAAGAAGCGTTTGCTCCCTGTTTCGCAACCAATAGCGGCTCCCGCACACACGATGGAGATAGCCCGGTACAAGAAACCCGCAGAAGAGGACCACATCCCCGCAGTTGAAGCCCCGATGTCACGCACCCTGAAAATTACCGTAGGTTTGGGCCCCGAGGAAAGAGACATGATTGTCGACACGGGCGCCGCACTTTCGGTTTTATCAACTCCCGTCAAGGGAATAAAATTGTACCCGACACGAGCGGTCGCGTGGGGCGCGGACGGGATGCCCTTGCATTTCTCGGGGGAACAACATCTAGTGACACGTATCGGTGGGTGCACGTTCGAGCATACTTTTTTGGTGTTCGCACGTAAATGCGCCACACTCGATTTGTTGGGATTAGATGTACTGAGAAGAGTACCGATTACCTTCACCACGGGACCGAATATGAAGTACCACACACCGGAAGGGAAAATAAGACCTTTTACACCCGTCGAGATGCTAGATGAGCCGTACAGTGTGGGTGTGGTGTTGCGGCCGGAGGGGCGGGAAACCGGGTTGCTTGATGATCGTATTCATAATCGCGACACAAGCACACCTCTCCCTAGTACCCTTTCGGCGGCAACAGCCACACTCAACGTCGTAGAACGCGATACCTCTGTTCTCGACACACGTACCGGCGCGACGAGCACACCTACGACCTCCGCCAACAACAGCAGCGGATCCGGTGGAATGAAATTTTGGAGTAGACACTTCCGAGGAGTCACCACACCAATCGACACACCCGCCGATTTGTACGATCATGCGACTCGCCACGAAAAATTGGATTCGGTTCCCGCACCGAACGAGGAGGAACGCGATACGGAAGAAGCTAGAAGAGTCCGTTTCGAGATACCGGGGGTAGTACGCGATGCAGAACGCGTCGCCACGCCGCTACCTACCGTCCACCCACGTTCCGGTACGAGTTCCGATACGTTTGACGATTCATCTCTTGATCGGTACATCGACGCGGCCGTTGATCGAGCGGTACGCACCATCGACGAGTCCGCCGCCACAGTAAACCATCTGACCGCCACGACACCCGATTTATTTGTAAATAGGGTCGTCGACACACCATATCGGCACGCCAACGCCACAAATGACAAAGATATCGGCACACCAAATCGGCACACCGACATCATGATGAGAGAGATCATCGGCACACCGACTCGGCATACCATCGTCACACCGGAGGTGGTTGTCGCCACACCAGATGTGGTCATCGCCACACCAAACGCGGTCGTCGCCACACCCGATCGACACACGAATACCAATGTCGCCATGGTCGTCGCCACACCCGATATGGTCGTCGCCACACCAAATGAGCATACCATCGCCACACTCGACACGGTCCTCGCCACACCTGAAAATAAAAATGAAATTAAATTTTCGGAAATTTCGACAACCTCCCAGATTGAACCTGCAATTGATCAACATCTTGATATGATATTACGCGAGATGAACCCACCGGAGCGAAAACACCCACGAAACAATCCACCCCTTGTTCAAAACGATGAAAAAGAGGGCGTGATAAATTCTCTTCAAGAAACGTCGGATGAGGAAGAATGGGGAGAAGTTCCGACCGATCAATGGGATCCGCCTTTACCACAATTTGAGACCGTCCTTGAACAAAAATTGCAACATTTAACTACGCCGGACGCTGAGCCAACGAAGGAGTTGTTGAATACTTACCGGGACTTGTTTAAGCCACCGACGGGGGCGGGATGCAACCTCAACGTGTCCCACGAGATTATTCTCACCCAACCCACCGTGACTCAACAAAAACCTTACCCCGTTCCTCACGCACTCCGGGAGGTAGTCGAAACGCAGATCAAGGATATGTTGGAATCCGGAGTGATTAGCCCATCTACCAGCCCGTGGTGCGCGCCCGTCTTATTAGTAAAAAAGAAGACGCCGCCGGGGGAAAAGCAGCTTTGGAGATTCTGTACTGACTTCCGTCAATTGAACAAGATAACCAAAGGAGACGCTTACCCCCTCCCACGTTTGCAGGAGACGCTCGCCATGCTCGGACAATGTAAATGGTTTTCAACAATCGATCTCATCGCGGGTTACCATCAGATCCCGGTCCACGCTGATTCCAAGGAAAAAACCGCCTTTTCAGTCCTCGGAAGACATTTCCATTACGAGAAGATGCCCTTCGGGCTCAAAAACGCTCCCGCCACGTTTCAACGCGTAATGAATGACGCCTTAGACGGAATTCTGGGCAACAATTGTCTTGTATATTTGGATGATGTAATTGTTTTCTCAGCCACACGAGAAGAGCATCTTGAGAAACTCGCACAAGTTTTCGATCGATTGTCCGAGGCTCGACTTCAAGTCAACCTCGCGAAGTGCGAATTCCTCAAAAATGAAGTTCGCTTTTTGGGACATCGAATAACAACAGAAGGGATCCTCACTGAGCCGGAGAAGACAAAAGCGATCAAGGAATTCCCCGTACCGACCTCCGTAGTAAAACTTCAGTCCTTTTTAGGTCTCGCCAGTTTCTACCGACGGTTCATTCCGAACTTTTCGGAAATAGTGGTGCCCTTGACCGAGTTGTTGAAAAAAACCCAGCCTTTTGAGTGGACGACCCGACAACAGAAAGCGTTCGATGACCTCAAAGAAAAGTTGACCAGCGAACCCATACTCGCCTATCCTGACCTGACTAAACCGTTTATCCTCGCAACCGATGCATCCGGCTTCGCCTTGGGAGCCGTCCTCTCACAAAGCTTTAATGGGGAAGAGAGGCCCGTGGCGTATGCGAGTCGCAAATTAAACCCGGCCGAAACCAGGTACTCGGTCACCGAACGTGAGCTCCTAGCGGTCGTTTGGGCGGTTCGACACTTCCAGGAATATCTCCTCGGACAGACCTTCGAACTCCAAACCGACCATATGGCCCTCACCGCCGCTATGCACCTCCGTGACCCGACTTCGCGCATCGGGCGATGGGTACTCAGATTGGCAGAGTATGATTTCACACCCCGCTACCGACCAGGAACACAAATGGGTCATGCCGACGGATTGAGCCGCGGAGACATAGCTGTAGTTACTCTCGAGTTTCCGCGAGAGCTTATGATCGCCGCTCAAGACCTCGACAATTGGATCCAAGCGATCACTTTAGACCGCCACAGAGAGGACTTACGCAAAACCAACGGCGTATGGGAGACACGCGTCCGATACGACGGACAACATGAATGGGTGCCGCTCATTCCCTCCTCACTTCGGGAATGGCTCATCGATAGATGTCACAAAAATGAATGGGCCGGACATCCCGGAGCGGAGGTGACGGAAAAGATAGTACGGAAACTCGGAACTTGGCCTGGGTTAGCTAAAGACGTTCGCGAAAACATACAACGATGCGAAACGTGTTCACGACGCAACACCCCGCCCGGTCTCCGTAACCCAATCCAGAAACCTTTACTCCCCGAGCGCCCCGGACAGATCGTTGGAATTGATTTTGTCGGACCGATTGCTGGAGGAAAAACCACAAAATATCTGATGACGGTCATAGACCATTTCACAAAATATGCGGAAGCATATGTCACCACGGACTGCACCGCCACGACAGTAGCACGAAACCTCGCAAGAAAGTATATACCTACTCATGGCGTTCCGGAACGGTTGGTCTCGGACCGCGGAACCGCTTTTACGGCCGGATCAACCAGGGCGCTGTGCGATCAATGGGGTATCAGACAGATTTTCACAACGGCATATCACCCCGAGAGCAACGGCGTCTGTGAGAGATTTCACCGTACCCTCGCCAATATCATCGCCAAGATCTCGAAGAGAACGAAGGATTGGGAGAGTATGTTACCCGTTGCACTCGCGGCTTACCGCGCAACCCCACATAAGAGTACAGGGTTCAGCCCGAACTTCTTGACCTTCGGCCGAGAACTCCGATTGCCGAACGAATCGCTACAAAGCCTGAAACCACGTCCCGACGAACCTACCACACTGAAGAATCTGAGAATAGCCCGAGAAGCCACTCAACAGAGCCTTCATGAAGCGTGGCGAAAACGAAGCGACGCCATCAACAGCCGTCGAACGCTACGCTCATTCGAAGGCGGTGACGCCGTGTACCTCAAAGACATGCAAGCACCCCCAGGGGTTGTTAAGAAATTTTGGAGTCCCTGGAGCGGACCCTGGATAGTCGTGAAGAAGTACTCGGATGTAACATACGAAATAAGAGACTTACCGGATATCCGCCGCCAGACTGTCCACATCAACCGTTTGAAGCCTGCATTCGAGTTAGGTGTTCCGGACGAAGTCTTCGTTGACCCCGAACGGATTAGACCCGACACGCATGGCGCCACGACATCGACACACCAGGAAGAGATGACACCTGAAACAGAAAGAGAGTTTATTGAAGAGTATGGATGGTCGACCACTGCAAAAACCACCACCATGATTCCACCCATCACCTGCCAAAAAGGGAATTCATCGAGGACACCCCAAAACGAGGCATCGACCCGACTAAGTTCCCCTTCGGACACACAAAGGACGGCGGATGCGGATCACCAATTTGATCGCTACGCCGAACAAGAAACACAAGAAGGAAGTACTCACCTCGGGAACGAGACGTTGCGGGACGAGATCGATCGCCACGACGATCGCCACAGCAACCGCCACAGCGACCGCAACGAAAGTCGCCACGATGAACAAAGCCCAAGAAGTCCAGTGGAAATCCCAGTAGTCGACTTACCTGAACCACCCACCGTGTCTGAATCGTCCGCAGACGAGTTTGAAGAAGCTGAAGAAAATCCACCACCAAAGAAACCCCGTGGAGACGCCAATGAATCGACCTCTCGCTACCCGTTCCGAAAACGAGATGCTTCGATCGATTATCGACAACTCCACTTAGGGAAAAAGACTAACTAACTAACTAATAGGGAGACACGTACGAACATACACACACACATTAGGACATAACACGACACTTGGATCCTTCAGATCACAACATTACACGTGGATCCTTCAGATCACCACATTTCCCTTGGATCCTTCAGATCACAACATTACACTTGGATCCTTCAGATCAACAAAACCTTACCTCTGCCAGTTGTCCTGAATTATGGCCAGCTAGGAAAATTGAAGTAGATGAAGTACGTAGAATCTTGAAGTCACTTTTCCTAGATCAGGATGTCACAGTAGGGTTTTTGTTTCCGATTGTTATAGGCTATGACGCAGCAGCAGGTGGAAGATTGGGTTTTAAAAGGAGGCCCCAAGTCGCCCGACCCGGCGGTGCTCCTCATGAGAAAGCGGAATGAGCTGGCAGAAGAAGGTTTCAAGAAGTTGCCAGAAGGCTTCGTGGAGACGCCAGAACCCGTAGCAGACCCTTCCCCTTCCATGGAAACCCTGACGAACTTTATCCGTTTTACCATGTGCGGAGATACGCCAACGGTTCGAAATATCTCCGGAAAAGCCGCCCTCATCTCTGCTCTCGAAATTGCGAAATGGCTCCCAATCTACCGGCGCATCGCTCATGAAAGAGACATCCTCGTGAAACGACAAAAGGTCTGGCTGGAAGAGAGACAGCTACTCACGCTTGACCGCAACACCGCCTGGGAGGAGGTGGAGCGGGTCAAAGCACAGGTGGCTGCTGAGCCACCTGCGGCAGGGACAGCAGCGCCTGAGGTGACCTCGCAGGCGTCCGCAGAGGCACCTGCGGCGAGGTCTGAAGAGCCTGTGGGGGACTTGGCCCCCTCCACCCCTCATCCAACATCCCCGTCTCCAGCTTTCAGCCCTCTCTCACTACCACCGCCCGAGAGAGTGGCCTCCATTCAGCCGTCGCCATTCCAATCGCTGCCGACATCTCCCAGCCTGCCCCCACGTGCTGGCAGCAGAACCGGAATTTTTGCGCCATCGGAGTCGTCAGCGTCCTACTCGCCATCACCCGAGCCACTCCCCACACCAACCCGGGAGCTCCGACCGTCCACGTCTGCCAAGAAAGCACCCTCAAAGCATCCTCGCGTCGTGCTGAAGATCAGTCGGAAGCCGCGCCCTACCTGCCCTGTCTGCACGAAGACCGTCGCCAAGCTCTTCAGTTTCCGCTGCCCGGCATGCAAAGAGTTCTGGCAGCGGCTGAAGAGCTATCACCGGCGTGGACAGCCACTTCCCACCTGCGACCAGGACCACTCCCGTCAGCAACAACCAGCCAGCTGCAAAGGATGTCGCCGGCGCGCCTACGAGCTGGCCATTAAGAAGGCGCGCCCTCTCGCACCCCTGGAAATCCCCAGCATCATCTCCGACGACGCTGGCTCCCAGGGAGGCGGGGGGTGTGAGCTCTCGCTCTCTGGGCCCCATTTCCAGTGAAGCGGGAGCTGGGCGCCATTAGCCCCCTTCGGCCAGCCTCGTAGGTGACGTCATCAGCTCAGGTGGATGCAAGACACTCGACGCCGAACGCCACCCCGCGCGTCCCTCCCCCCTCAGCTGGGAGGGACCCAACGGTCTCTCCCCCACTCAACCAGCCGTCCCCACTACCATCTTCAGGCGGGGCGGAGGGGGGAGGACTCCACCTGAGCTCCCCGCCGACGACGATCGCCTCATACCCAGTCCAACAGCGTTCAAAGTCAGAGCCAGCGAGTACGTCCCAGCCTGACGAATCTTCCTCCCGTATCCCCCCCTCAAACCGCCACGATCGCCACGACTCCGCGCTACGATCGCCACGGAATCTTCAAGCCGCCACACCCATTCAAGGATACCTCCGGGCCCAACAGTGAGTGTGAAACCTTTAAGCATACATACATTGGCCAATTATTTATGCAACTGTGCTAGAGTAAGAGTAAAAGACATTAGTAAAACAACATTGAGTAAATTGAGAACATTGAGTAAATTGAGAACATTGAGTAAATTTGAGAACTTTAGTAAAATTGAAACATTGAACAAACTTAAACAAATACTTACCTGGATTTTGAAATTGATGACCTATGCATTGGAAACTGATAAATGAGATTGGAATTTTGAATGTACTTGATGAAACTGAGAACCATACTGTATTTTGTAAAACTTTACTTGAAAGCCTTCAGCTCCTAACCGCCACACTTGTGGGGAAGTCATTTGCCGTTCCTAATTTCTAATAATCCACCTGCTAGTTGTACTTTGTAGTTCTTCTTCTGAGTATACCTGGTTCAGTGAAAGGTTAGAGGAGAGTGCAACGACACCCCTCACTTGGTATTAGGTCCCTTCAGGACAAACGTCAGCCCCTCTGGCAAAAGGACACACTTGTGTACCTGTTTTATCTCTATTTCGCCCTTCAGGCTTTCAAGTTTTGCTGTACGACGATCGCCACGCAGTCGCCGACGTCGCCACGCTTTGTCGCCACAGGTAAATATCATTTGCTACCATTTCTAAATTCTAAGTGTTTTCGATATTTTATTTCAGCTAAATTAACTTCAAATCAAAACCCCCGAACTCGTGTGCAAACGTTTGGTGCTCGTGTTCGTTGATTTTTATCAACCAACCCGACCCCCAAACGCCCATCACCGCTTGTTGGCTTCATTTAAATTCAGCTGCCATCAAGCGTGGGGCCATAAAAGGCTTACACTACCTACCTACCTAGGACCCATCTGAATTTGCTATGATTATTATTTTTCTCTTTTTGGTATTTACCGACATCAGTTTTGAGGTCAGTCCGTTTTTTGTTAAAAATGTTTTTATTTTATTATTTTTCAATTTTGATACATTGGAAATTTCGAAACGTTGGAGATTTTGATACATTGGAAATTCTGGAACGTTGGACATATCGACATATTGAATATTCTGAAACGTAGGATATTTTGATACATTTAATTATTCGGTACGTTTGACATTTTGATAAATTGGAAATTCTAAAACGTTGATCATTTTGAAACATTGGAAATTCTGAAACTTTGGACATTATGATACCTTAGATTGATAATTGGATTATTTGGTACGTTTGCCATTTTCATACATTGGAAATTGTGAAACTTCGGTTATTTTGATAAGTTTGGCACTAATTTTTTTAATACATTTTATTTGAGTGTGTCTGTGGACATTTCATTGTCTAGAACATACGTTCTCGAAACTAAGGTCAAATTCTGATGGGTGTCAGGGTTGTTTTGGGTCAGCTTAGAGGCGGCCTCTTAAGAATGGGGTATTTCAGTCAATTTTTTTTCTTTTTTTTTCAAAAGAGTATGGCTCAGGAATAACGGTAATCGGGTCTGTTCGTCGAGAAAATGTTTTTAAAAAATCAGAGAAGCTAAGGAAAGTTGAAGATTTGAATGGTGTGACGTAGCTAGCCAACTGTCTTTGAAAAAGTATCCATGCACAGAAACCCCTCTTGGATACTACAACATTCTACTCACACACGCGCGCGGGGCAGTCCGGAGTGTAGTCCTTGCCTAGTGTGTGTGCATTTATAGCTGCCCGCCTTTTTCAAACGTGTGATCTCTTTAATTAATTTTTCTACCACATGTTATAGTATCATTGGGCTTAAAGTTGTAGTATATAGGTTTTCAAGGGTGCTGAATCCAAATTTGAGGTCAAAAACCTGAATTTCCGACCCACCGAAATACCCCATTTCGTCAACATCAGCCTGTTTCATGCATAATACATAAATTTTCCAAGATGATTTTTCCAAGATATCATTCCACGATGTTGCTCAAATTTTAAAGTTGGTTGAGGGTTGTGTCCATACAGAATACACATTGATTTCATCATGATCCGATCACAGAGCCACGGTACTAATCAGTAAATGGAAAATCGTCAACATAATAGTGGACGACTTCACAATCGTGTTGCTGTTCGTCGACTCGGGAAATTATCAACATGATCGTGAAAATCACAGTAAAAAATAATTCATGTGCGTCTTCCAAATTTGGCAGATTTTTCATCTCTATTTTCTGCTTTTCAGGACCTTCAGTAAAGCATTGTTATCAACTGTGCTACAGGAGTTTTATAGTTCAGTCACGAAGACTATCAAAATTTCTGGAGCGCTTTAACCCTCGACGAAGTGAACTGCTGCATCATGCAAGAATGACCCATTTTAAAGAGCGGCAAAACGATCATTTTCATTCATGGGACGAGGAAAGTTGATTATCAAGTCCCTAGCAAGTAACGCGTCGTAAACACTTCTTGCCTCGTATAAAGGAAAACTAGATGGGGCTCTGATACAATGGGATTTGCATTCATCAGCCATTCTCTGAGCCAACTTGATTAATTAGCCTGGTGTGTGCTCCGGCAGCCTCCTGCACTTTACAAGGATCGTGTAGCTCCGAGGACGTGGTGAATACTTAGTTACGCGCTCGGTTTATTGATGGGTGTCTGCCAACTAGCCTGCGTGAAGTTGGGGAAAACTTACGTGAGAGAGCGCACCTGCCTCGAGCCAAGCACATCCGCACAATGATTTGTAGAGGGTAGGTCGAGAACGGTTAGTTTCCATTATCAACTTTCCCCTACTCCTACCTTCAGAATGAACTTCGAAGATCCGTTAACTTAGCGTTGCTCGAATTCACTGTGGTGTGATGAACGTATCCTCTCAAACATCCTCACCCGGACATCCTCCATCATCTCTCCTCAATAGCTAAACAAAATGTACAAAATTACGGCTCCTATCGGCTCGATTGTTTTATATTTTTTCCGGTTTCTCAAGGGTTATACTCGAAAATCAGCGCCTGCGTCAATTAGGAACGTTATTTCCATTTTTGGATCTATGATGTGTACAGTAGGGATGGGTATCGATACTCAATATTTCAAAATATCGATACTTTCGTACCGATACTCGATATTTTAGTATCGATACTGCACTATCCGTAATTTTTGGATATCAATACTTTGGATCCGATATTTCTAAATATCGAATATCGATACAGTACTCGCGGAAAATTCAACATAATGGCTAAAAAATGAAGAAGGTAGAGAGGCTTTGGGTCATTACTCTTTGGTTGCACAAATAACGTTGATATCATGGAGAAAATCACTCTGCTTGGACTCTTGATAGTGAACAATGAATAAACATTGTTGAAAAAATTATTTTTCTTGGGAATATTGGATAATATTGATAGTTTGAGACACTAAAGTATCGATACTCGATATTTTAAAATATCGATACTCATGCCCAACGATACTTGGGATATCGGTACTCGGATACGATACAAAATATCGATACTTTTGTAACGATACCTATCCCTAGTGTAGAGTGGTCGCCATTCTTTCGGAATGCCTCCAATAGTTGCGCTCTTAGAGTAGCTATCTTAGATGCTCATTATGTGGTATTCTCCTATCTCTATTCTGCACTTCAACTTTCTGCAGAAGACACTAGCTCATCTACTTTACATAACAGTATCTCAATTACAAGTCGAAATCTGTAGTCTCAGAGAGAGACTCTGTGAAAATTCAGCTTCGTGGGCGCACCAGAAGCGAATTTAGCTCAACCAGCTGATCAGGAATATAGTTTGTCACTCAAGATTGGAATAGTTAGTCTAAGGGTAAACCCTTAGATGTGTGATATTAAATATCAATCTAGTCTTATGTCACAGGTCCTTTTTATATGAGAATTTGTATCCTGGAGGGGGGCGGTTTGGACACTGAAGTACATTGGGCATTATGTCGCCATTATTTTGACATTATACAGATTAAGCAAAGCGGATAAAAGTCATCTGATTGAAAAAAGCCGTGATCTTCCGAAGTCATTTATCTTCTTCAATTTTTTTTAGAATAAACCGTTGTGTAGTAATTTTCAGCGTTTTTTCATTACTTTGGAATTAATTATTTGTTTTAGAAACAATTTTGGAACTTTGGAATTTTCAGCGTTTTTTCATTATTTTGGAATTAATTATTTGTTTTAGAAACAATTTTGGAACTGCTGAAATGAACATAAAATCTTTGAAAACTCTGGAATTTCAATACTAAAAAAATCTTGTAAGTCATCTGACATGATAATGATTCATGTCTTAGTTGATCCTTTTGTCTTTTACTGAAACAAAATTAGGTATTATGTCGGTTGTTATTGTTTTCTAGGTATAAGATCTACTCCTTGGACAGGGCCCTTAAAACAAACAAATGATTTGATCGATTCTCCAATTCTTAATGAACCAAATATGAGTAATAGAACGAAAGGTCCTAGGAATTAGGTAATAGATATTATATTCAAGAATACAACTCAAAGCACAAATTTTAAATACTTGCATACGAGTCTGCAACACATTGGGACATTTTCATGTCAACCACTACACAACAAGGTAGTGAAGTAAGGTTGTTAGTTCATGTACCCAAGCATCAAAATAAGAAAACAGTTGATTGTTCTCTACGCAACACAGTGAGTCTATTTTATTTATTTATTGGTCGCGTGAGCAAGACTTGCTTAGTTTTCGTGACGATTTTTCAGTTTATGTGCCAAAGCAAAGACATGAAAATGTCAAAAATCAAGCAAACTTGATGAAAACAATTTTTGGTGGTATTCAAATGGATTTGAGAGTAAAACTTGTTAATTAATAACAGATCTTAGTAAATTGAAAAACTACATCACCAACCGCCAAAATTTCTTATTTTTCTCCTTCGTCTCTTCTCTTTTCATAAACTTGTGCAATATTATCTTGTTTTTAACTTTTCTTTTCATAAACTTGTGCAAGCTACAAAAGACCTCGCCAATATGGGGTACAGCGACAGTTGAAGAGGCCTCTTCAAGGAGCTCCCTATCTATTTGTATTTAGTAGCCTTATGTCCGGCGGAATATAATTATTCGAAAAAAAAGTCCATTCATGCAGCATGAATTAATAAACGAATTTTCAGAGAAATCTTTTTTTTTTACATTCTTCAGGGATCGTTTCAGAATGTTCCAAGATTCTCAGGATTTCAGTGAAAAAAATTTTCGAAAAATTTCATTCCAAAACTTTTGAGGCCATTGCAATAGCTTCATTCTTCTTGAAAATTTGCTAAAATCCTCAGACGTAAATAATTATGCTACTCGCCAGTGCCATGATATGAGGCCGCCTATAGTACTATTACTGTGAAACAGTTTGAGAAAAGAGTGAAAAAGCTACTTGTTGTGGTGGAAATTTACAAATTCGATGACTTTTTAAAATTTTATCTGGTGATCCACATCATACAATTTTTTGTTTGCCTTGACGTTATAGATTTGTTATTAAATACCGTAAAACCGTCAAACTTCACCCCACCAGGGGTAACTTTACCCCAAAAAGTGAGAATCTTCAATTGTGACGTAAGCGTGGTAGAACTTAGATAAAAGTTAGCTACCTATAGTGTTTTCGTTATTCTCCACATCCCAGAGAATCGATGCGGCTTGCGATGGCGCCTTTATCCATGTTATCTTGGATTGTTTCCTGTTCAGCTGTTTTTGTCCTGTTTCTTGTGCTCCAAAATTTCTTCCATATCAGGTGTTTGGAGTGGATTTGCCAGGCAAGCCCTCATCATATCACTTTCAATATCTTATTTTGAACAAAATACACTAATCAAATTCTCAAGAAAGTGTTTTCTTAGTTATGCATTTGTTCACCAAAAATTTGATGGTAACTTTACTCCAAAAACCGGGTATCTTTACTCCACTATAAAGGTTGGGATAAAGGTAGCCTCACTCATATTTTTCTTATTTAATCTCGAAAAATATTTGAGTTTTATAATTTTCGCAATGTTGAATGTAAGGTTTCTAGTGTATCTCATGTCAGAAGTTAGAGATGGGGAGAAGAAATGAGAAAAAGCTTGGTGCGCGCCCCTACCGAAACTTTACAACTGAACAGCATTATGATATGAACATAAACGTGCTTTGGTCTCATAAGTTGTGATTTACAATATTATTTACTCGTGGGTTAACTTTGAAATTTACCATTGTAATTCATTTAAAAGTTATCGAATGTGAAACAGACTTTTTCTGTGATCTTGTTAAGTCATTCGTTTATCGTTTATTGTCCTTTAATATTTCTTTACTTGTAGAAAGTTTTGCTCGATTACCTACATAAGGTAATATACTGGAAGACTGAAATTGTGATCTCTTAACCAGAAATATTGCATTTCAAGCAAATTCGTGGAAATAAATGATCATTAGAATTTATATTTTTCTTAAGTATAACTTGTATTTTTCAAGCTAAAAAGTTCGATTTTCCAGAATATATTGCTTCCGAGTCTACCAAGGTAGCGGAAGCTTTGTTATCACTTTTCAAGGACGAAAAAAAAAAGTTCTCCAAAATCAAAATTTCCACTCGCGTTTTGCGTTTTAGACCTTTCTGAACAATTTTGCTTCCGTGTCTGCCTGTCTGTCTATCTGTGTGTCTGTCATGAATTCCTTGTAACGCGCATAACTATACGAAGTTATTGTCCGATTTCTATGAAATTTTCAGGGATTGTGCGGGTTGGTGTGTAGACGGTCCCCTATGAAAATCATCATCCCCGGACTGATAGAAGCGACTGCGCATGCGCAAACGTGAATTCCTTGTAACGGCGATAACTTCCACATTTTCCATCCGATTTCAATGAAATTTTCAGGGATGTTACAGACTAGTATTTAGATGGTCCCCTATGAAAATCATCACCTTAGGACTGATAGTAGCCACTGCGCATGCGCAAACGTGAATTCCTTGTAACGGCCATAACTTCCACATTTTCCACCCGATTTCGATGAAATTTTTAGGGATTATGTGGATTACGTTGTAGATAGTCCCCTATGAAAATCATCATCCCCGGACTGATAGAAGCGACTGCGCATGCGCAAACGTGAATTCCTTGTAACAGCCGTAACTTCAACTGTCCCCCAGGGGTCGCGGGTTCGAATCCCAGCCGGGGCTAAGTATTTTTTTGATCCAATCACACACATCTACTCACTCAATTTTTCATCCGAATTTGATGAAATTTTCTAGGATTGTCCAGATTAGCGTGTAGATGGTCCCCTATGAGGGTAGTGGAAGGTACTTAGAGATTGGTGTTTTGAGATTAACAACTGTGCATCTGATCATCTATATAATCGGGTTATGGATACGAGGAAGCTATGTGCCACACCCACTTTTCAGACTTTTTTATAATAATATTATACATACTTGATATTATCAAGTATTTATGGGGTAATGAATTCAATCCCGACTAGTAACATTGCACCACTGCCCGTTTCTGTAGCGATAACCGCGAGTTTTTCGGCTTGGAGTAAAGATAGACGCACTTCACTTAGACTTTACTCCAACATTTAAACAATTAAATAGGGGGGTTACAATTATCTGATCAAAGAGCTCGACCACTCAAAATGTTCAGGAAGCCCTGAAGATCAATTCACTTAATAAAAAAAATCAATTTAACCCATTTCGAGTAGGAGAAATTGTATTTGGAAATGTTTTGGAGTAAATCTTGGGGTAAAGTTTGACGGTTTTACGGTAACATAAATAAAATAAAAATAAATTTTATTATATATAACGTTATTTACCATTGTTATAAATATTTTTAAAATGTATTATTTGGTTGTAAAGTAAAGTCAAGTAAACAACCATTTCTGGTTGGATTTTCGCCCGACAGCCATTCCTGGCATCGTGGATGTCATCAGCAGTCTTCCAAATGGAAGATCAGAATTTTTCTGATGATTTCGCTCTTGGCTTCCCATTGCCTCACCGCCCTGGGTTGGGACGATCCCCAGACGCATAAAAATGCACGCTGCGGGCGATGAGATTTGAACCCACCACCCCCGCAGAAGTCGGTCCAAATTCCACCGCCAAGAGACGCTCGCCCCAGCGACCTTGGCCACACCGGACCTCCGATATTATTTGGTTGTTAGCTATTAGGAAATTTCGTTTTGACGATTAGGATGCCACTTGGTGGATTTTGACAATAAATAACCATTTGATTTGATTTTATTATCTTCTTCTTCTTCCATCTTATTCTATAACCTTTTATTAACCTATAACAACCTATAAACTTTAATTTTCATTTTCCTTTTTTTCACATCTTCTTTTCCACTTGTCCTGTATGACTTTTTCTTCTCCTTTTATACTCCTCCATCCATTTCTTGTATGATCTCTTCTCTTCTCAACTCCTCTCTTCATTATCTTTTATCGCCTATTCTCTTTCTATCAACCTCACTCTAAATTTTTTGATCTTTTTGACCTTTGATTTTTTGATCTTCTTAGGCATCTTAAGTTTTTTCGTGGCCCTGACATCTGCAATGTTGTTTGTTATCTGATTTTCAGTGTTGACCTATGCGTCCCACTGTCCATTGCACCTCCAGTCTCACTTTTATAAAAATTGACTTTATTGATCAGCTGCACGAATACAAAACTCTCCTACCATCGATAGAGAGGAAGCATAAAACAAGTTGATACCGTCACAGCGCCGAATAAAAGCTCGGAAGAAGAGAGATAATGTCGAGAAATGGTATTTCACAGGGCGATGTTCGGTCCTCAGGGAGGGAACCCTTCAGTTCAGTTACCTCGAAACACTAACTTGCGTGATGCCCTCACGCACAGACATACACGCCCACACGGCTTCACCCTCAACACTCCTACAGTTTACTAGGTCCGTAGTGCGGGAGACGTTTACGTCAACAAACGAACACCGTTCCCTCAGGCTCGAGTTTCTTTCGTCTCTCGAGCGATACAGAAAACTTCATCATTTTCTGTGCCCTATATACGTGGAAAGAACAACATGGTCTTTTCGCCCTTTAACCCACATCACTTTTGATAGGACAGCCGTAGGCGCGAAGGAGGAGGTAATCAGTTCGGTGTGTCATAGAACGACGATTTTATTTTATTTTATTTTTTTTTAATTATTGATTTATTTTTTTGTATGTTCGGACACTTTTCGGGCATTTTTTTTTTGTACCAATCTGCCCGATTCTTTTGGTTTATTATTTTCAATAATGAACCTTTGGAATCGACCAAGAAAAAATTTTTTAATACCCCCTCAAAATATGATGGTTTACGTTTCAAGGTACGTAGAATCCAAAAATCGAATAAAAATTTGATATGTAGGCTCCATTTAGGGTCTAGTTGTGCTCCGAAGATTTTGGTTGATGTAGGTCACTTCTAAGGTTTCAAAAATAAATTTTGAAATTTTGAAAACGCCCTAACTCAAAAAATTTTGATATAAAGGTATTGTTTTTCCTTCAATTTAAGATTCTATAGAACTTTTAGAATTTTTTGAGACCACCCAGAGCTCTGTAGGACAAACCGTTCGCTCACTACGAGAATTTAAAGTTTGGACGTACGATAAATCAGAAACACGAGTGTGAATCGCAAAAAAGGCCTAATCTCCGTTCAAATTAAAGCTGACCGAAATGCGATCGATGTTTTTCTTCATGTTGGATGGTTGGTGGCTTTGCAGACGAGTGATCTATAGAAAAATAATAAACCATTGTGTAATAATTTGCAGCGTTTTGAAATATGTCCTACCAGTATTCATGATAGTTCCGTTTCAATCATATTTCATTTTGCTTTGTTATAAAAAAATTGGAAAATTTTGTGAAAATAGTTGAAAAACTGGTTTTTGATTGTAGTGTACTATACTTGATTTTGGAGGACCCAAACAATCCACCAAACAAAATTTCCAATTTTTGATTTTTAGAAAGGTGAACCCATCATTTATGTACCATAATCATAACAATGAGGAGGTAATTTCCATTAAAAACATGTTTATACAAAAAACTCTACTTTTTGAAATTTTGACGAATTAAGAGTTGTCCAAAATTACTGACAAACAAACTTATCTTTTCATTAGTTGGTACAAATGAAATTTTGCTCAAATTACCATCCGGAGTTACTTTAATATATAATAAAGGAGGATAATTCATGCTACGGCTTTTTGTACGCCGATAAACGCTTCTTGTACAGTTTGATAAACGTCTGGGTGTGGCACATAGCTTCGTATCCATAACCCGATCATATGAAGATCCGAAGCATTGTTGCTAATTTCAAAACATCAATCTCTAAGTACCTTGCACTACCCATATAGGGGACCATCTACACGTTAAACTGCTCAATTCCTGAAAATTTCATCGAAATCGGATGAAAAGTGTAGAAATTACGGCTGTTTTTTTTTTTTTTTTTTTTTTTTTTTTTAAATGAACTCCCCTCAAGACAAAATGTCTTTGTGACGGAGGGGGCACGCCATAAATGAAAATAAATAAATAAATCAAATATTATGGGGAGGACGCCCAGGACTCACCCGACGCCGGCCCTAGGGATGAGGGAAGATGAGGAAGGTGGGGGAGGGAGAGAGGGATGAAGGGAAGTGCCTCTATAGAAAGACCACCAATTCAAATATGAGCCTAGCAGGACGCGGGTGGTGATACCACGGAGTACGCCTACCGAGATGCCCAACTCACGCAACTCCGTGGCACTTTTCCCACACCACACCCCGCGCCATGACAATGTTGCAGCCATCACCCTGATGTTGTTGGGTGCCACTCCTTTTAGCTCCGACACCGCTTGCCGCAAATCATTTCTATCATACTTCCTTATCTTGGCCCGCCAAGTCTGCTCCATGTCCAAGCTGCCATTGACAACTTGGACATCCAGGATAATGCAAGACTGGTCGGGCTTGACGGCAACGATGTCGGGCTTCTTACCCTGGTCACTTGGCATGTGATACAATCTCTCCCTCTCAACATCCCAGCCGCTAGATGACAAAGCACCTGCTATCTGCTTGGCAACCGCATCATGACGTAGAATGCGGCCACCGTGAGTACGAGGACACTGCTGCACTACATGATACAGGTGCTCATTTCCACTCCGACAGGCGCGGCAAAGGGGTAGTGTTGTCCCGCGACTACCTCTCGAACACCTAACCGCAGTTGGCAAAGATGCCACGCGGATGGCGTGAAAGTGTCGGTAGTCGCGGGCCCCAATGCCCTCCGAAGCCCAATCAACCCATTGGGATGAAATGGGGCTTTCGGAGCACTGTCGAAGTTCTTTACCATCTACTGACTCATGCAGCGCAGCAGCAAACTCAGCAGACGAACTGGGTTTTGGAGCAGATGGTGTTGCTCGGTCGCACCATGCTAACTGCTGCCTGACAAAATCAAGATCAGCAGCAGCACGGGCGACCTCCCAGCTCGACCCTTGAAGGGCTAGCAGGCGCTGGCGGCGCAGAGAAGGGATACTTGCAGAGAGAGACACAATGCCAAGACCACCAGATTTGACTGGTGCGTGAATATATGCACTTGGGACACCAGGCGGGAACCTCAGCCAAGAGCGCACAGCAGAGCGTACTTTGCGATCTAATTCCTGCAGCCTCCCCGCCGTAAGCCTGCCAAAGACTAACCCATAGGTCAGCTTTGGCAGTAAGTACGTGCGGAGGAGGCGCAGTTTCTGCTGTGGCTTCAATGGAGCCTTGGTAACGCGCTCAAGCGCTCTACCAAGGTCCACACGGCTGGCAGTGATGGTGGCCACCCCCATGAAGTCGACTCCAAGGTACCGCCAAACCTCCAACACGGATCGAGACGGAATGGGGGATTGTCCTACGACAAAACCCCCATCCACAACTTTCACCTTATGTTGGCGACCTGACGGGACCAAGGAGACCGACCCACATTTATCGGGGTTAACCACTAGTCCACACCTGGCTAGCTGCTTAGCAAATGCATTGAGGGCGATCTGCAAGCCCTCACGGGTTTCTGCGAGTAGGATAACATCATCGGCAAAAGCCAATGCACCTACTCGCACCCCAGGGGCGAGATCAAACCCTACTTCAGTGGGCAGCTTACCCAAGGCCGTATCCACAACCAGGTTGAATAGGAGTGGTGACAGGGGATCCCCCTGGCGTACCCCACGCCCGATCAGTACATCCCTTGACATCTCACCCCCCGCCTCGAGGACCGTCACGCCTTCATGGTACAGACAGGCCACATACTCGATTAATCGAGATGGGGCCCCGACACCACGAAGGCAATCGGTCAGGGCAAGGTGACTGACTGTATCAAAGGCTTTAGCAACGTCCAGAGCGGCCAGATGGAGTTGGCGGCGTTTCATACGGGCCAGCGAGATGACAGTTTGGAGAACCGTAAGGTTCTCCGCTGTGCCATCCGCCGGCCGAAACGCTCTCTGGACGTCACCAATGACACCAGCCACCTGGAGGCGAGATGCCAGTACTTTTTGGAAGTGGCGGAAGACTACCGACGAAATGGATATTGGTCGATAGCCTCCAGGCCCACTTCCCCCTTTCTTGGGAATAAACACTGTTCGGGAACGGGTCAACGCTTTAGGGGGTCTTCCCGCAAGGAGGAGTAAGTTGAGGATGAGCAGCTTGATCGTGTTTGGTGCTTTATTCCAGCGTCGGGCGGAAACACCATCAGGTCCAGCGGAAGTGGAGTTCTTGACACGGCACCTGTGTGCCTCGTCCAAAAGCACCGGCGCACACATAATGCTACGCAAGGAATCCCTGGTGGAGACTGGGGGAACCACTCGCTCACCAGGGTTGTGGCTGGGAGCACTCAAAAGTGGCTCCCAGAAATCCACAAATTCCTGGAGAGGAGGCTCAACTTGATCTTCCCCAGGCTCCTCCAGTACCTCGGTAGCTACACGCGCCGGATGCTTCCTCCACAAACGCTGAACCCGCTGGTACCCCCGCCTTCTTGCTTGCTTAGCCGCTCTGCGACCTCCATGCAGCCCCACTGTGGGAGGTCGTCCCCCCCGGTGCTGCATCACGGTCGCATCCCCAACCCGCGGGAAGGTCCTGCCCAAATAGGCTGCAACATCATCCTCCAAGTTGTCTGGCCCTTCAACAGCCCGCCTCGCCAGATCCTGCAGGTAGGCGCTGTCATAGCCTTCAATACGACCTACCTGCCCCCCGAGCCTCAAGACCTCAGTCTTCAGATTGGCAAGAAGACCGGAGGACCCGGGGGAGGGATACTGAATGGCAGGCTGCTGCTCCACGTCAGCAACAGGAGATGCAGGAGAAGCCCCACTGCTATTTGCCAGGATAGCTTCCTGGACAAGCTGCTTATAGTGGGGCTTCAGGCGGATGTTCTTGATGGCAATGACCGTGCGCGAGGGAAAACGTTCATTTAGATACACATTAATATTACGTACCCCACTGCGCACGGCCAACGCCTCATCTGCCGCCATCCTGCGCAATTCCTCAGAAGCATACCTGTGCTGTACTCTTTCAATATCAATAGCAGCATTAGCAGCAACAGGATGCTTCCGTCTGACATGGAGACCAAGGCCAGACCTGGATGTAAATGCCCGCTCACAATGGGCACATTGGTGGCTCAAAGAGGCAGTGGAAGAGGAAGAAGGTAGGGATGATGAGGAAGAGGAAGAGGGAGAGGATGGCCGACGCCCCTGCCTGGGGCGCCTCTGAGCGCCTCCCCTAGAACCCCGCGTGCCAATGGGCAGGCGGGGGTTATGAGGCTCATTTGTTCTTTCCATAACGGGGGGGCGCTTAATGAAAAGGGTCAGGGAACCCGTTGACAGGGGTTCCCTCCCTATTCGCCAGAGGGTCATTCAGCCACCCCTGGAATTTCAAGAGGGGCTCACCAGGGAAACCTAATGGAACCACCTCTGTCCATCCCAGGGGGCCCGGGTTGCGCGGCGGGGACGCATGACCTTGACTTGGGTAGGGATAAGAAGGGCTCCTAGGAGATAAAAATACCCTCTATTACCCTACCCCAGCAACCCAAATGGAATTTAAGTTTGCGCATGCGCAGAGGCTACTATCAGTCGGGGGTGATGATTTTCATAGGGTAACTTCTTCGTACAGTTTTGCCCGTAACAAGGATTTCATCACAGACACGAAACCAAAATTTCTAAAATACACGTAATAGCTAAAGAAGGGGAACGGGAATGATAATGAGCAGCCCATTTATTTGTGTTTAGATCGAGTGGAGTGTAACATCGAACTATCGATATTATCAATCGAGTAATAAATTCTACAAAATTGTTCAAGAAGGTCTTAATTGCTAAACGCGAGAGGAAATTTTGATTTTGGAGAAGTTTTTTTTTAACCTCGGAAAGAGAAAACAATGCTTCAGCTACTTTGGTAGACTCGGAAGAAAAATTGTTAATTGTTCCTAATTAGTTGAAGAATCGATTCCTGAAGTACCTATTGCTACCGTGTACCGATTTGGAATTTCCATGAAGATCCGCCTACAACTTAAAACCTCCAAAATGCGACTTAAGTCATGTTGCAGCTTAAGCGACGAAATGGAATGTAAGCAGATTTAGATTGTATTTTATGTTCTAGCTGGTAATTTTCACTCACAAATACGTCTTCCAAGTTGTGCGGTCGGCAAAATTAACAACTAACTCACAAATCCTGAAAATTTCAATGAAAATTCGGACAAAATCGGACGAACAAAGACACGAAACTAGAAATTGTCCAAAAAGCTTGAAAACGCGAAATGTGAGACAAATTTTGAATTTGGAAGACCCAAATTTGGTAGTAAATATAAACGGAAATGAAAGGATTTGAGCGGTGAAAATTGGTGCCTCTAAACTGCCCACCCCACTGGCGAACGTTTTTTCCCCACCCCTCAGAGATGGATTCGATAGAAATGCAAATTCCGCGAAAGGCAGAATAAACTTTTCTCCCCCTAGAAAAGTCAATAAAAAAAGGTGTGGAAAGCCCCCGCCTGGCTCCCTCACTACCGACGGTAGGGAAACCTTTTGTTGGTTCGTAATATAATCCGTTTTCGGCAATAAATCGATTTAATCCCCCCATCCTCCCGCTTTTAACTGAAATCCCAACCATCTTTATGAGCACATTTTTCAAAACAGAAAACTCCTTTTCATAGGAGGCTCAAATTCGCGAAATAAAATCTCCGATGAGAAAATACGGTTTCCAACAAGGATTTTTCCGTTACTCGTGTTTTCCTCGTTTATGACTTCGAATTATTTATCCAATACCTCAATAATATATTACTCGCAGGTTTGCCTAATCAATACTCTCGATCGATTGTAATATCTACTCGTTCTGGATTTGTTTATTGGCAAAAGATGAATTGAGATAGAAAGGGCGAAGTTTGATGGGGGGGGGGGGGGGGTACAAGGCGATAATTGGGTTTCTTGGAGAGGAAACTGAACATGTACGCCTCTTTTATTCAAGAAATCACGGAAAGTTTTCGAACCGTTTCTTTCCTTTCACAAGTCTTTATTTGAACCGAATGTCGTCAAGTTATTAGACGTATCGAGGAATACGGCGCCGGATCATTTCCTGGCCATTAAATTATTTCCAAATCAATTGAATCCTTTTCCAGGCCAAATTAATTATTTTCCACCCCAAAAGAAACTAGGGGTGGATGATGAGTTTTTATTTTTAATGATTTTCCATAATTGATTTTCCATAATGATTTTCCATTTTCCATTTTGATGATTTAATGATTTTCCAAATCAAATAAACTTTTTTTTCGGATCAATTTAAACATTTTCAAACCAATATTGAAGCCTTTTCCAAGCAAATGAAATTATTTCCAATTAAATTAAACCCTTTTCCAGCCTAAATGAAACCTTTTCCACCACAAATGAAAATTCTAAAAATCAAATAAAATTATTTCTAAATCAATTGAAGCTTTTTCCAGGCGCCAAAAAATAACACTTTTTTCACCCCAAATGAAACCTTCTCAAAATCAAATAAAATCATTTCCAATTAAATTGAAGCCTTTTCCAGGCCAAATTAGGCCTAATCATTTTCCACCCCAAATGAAACTTCCTCCAAATCAAATCAACTATTTCCAAATCAAATAAACTTTTTTTCCAGTTCAATTTAAACATTTTCAAACCAACATTGAAGCCTTTTCCAAGCAAATGAAATTATTTCCAATTAAATTAAACCCTTTTAAAGCCTAAATGAAACCTTTTCCACCACAAATGAAAATTCTAAAAATCAAATAAAATTATTTCCAAATCAATTGAAGCCTTTTTCAGGCGCCAAAAAATGAAACCTTTTCCACCACAAATGAAACCTTCTCAAAATCAAATAAAATTATTTCCAAATCAATTGAAGCCAATTCAATCAATTTTCCAGGCGCCAAAAATGAAACCTTTTCCACCCCAAATGAAACTTTCTCAAAATCAAATAAAATCATTTCCAAATCAATTGAAGCCTTTTCTAGGCGTAAAAAAATAAAAAAATTTTCTCCCCAAATGAAACATTCTCAAAATCAAATAAACTTATTTATAAATCAATTGAAGCCTTTTCCAGGCGCCAAAAAATAAAACTTTTTTCACCCCAAATGAAACCTTCTCAAAATCAAATAAAATCATTTCCAAATCAATTGAAGCCTTTTCCAGGCTCCAAAAAATAAAACTTTTTTCACCCCAAATGAAACCTTCTCAAAATCAAATAAAATCATTTCCAAATCAATTGAAGCCTTTTCCAGGCGCCAAAAATAAAACCTTTTCCACCCCAAATGAAACCTTCTCAAAATCAAATGAAATTATTTCCAAATCAATTGAAGCCTTTTCCAGGCGCCAAATGAAACCTTTTCCATTAGGATTCAAAGGGTACCTCGGTACTTTCCAACTGACTATGAAAGCAAAAACGCTGCAAATTATTACACAACGGTTCATTTTGCTTCCTCACTACCGAAGGTAGGGAAGCTTTGTATTCGTGAAAGAAGTGAAAAAAAAAATGTCCTCCAAAATCAAAATTTCCACTTGTTTTTTGCGTTTTAGAGCTTCCCGAACAATTTTGGTTCCGTGTCTGTCTGTCTGTCGGTCTGTCTGTCTGTCGGTCTGTCTGTGGTCAATCCTTGTCCCGGGCAAAACTATACTAAACTGTGGTCCGATTTTGATGAAATTTTCAGGGATTGTGCGGGTTAGGTACTAGACGGTCCCCTATCAATTTCAGCACCTTCGGACCAATAGGAGCGAGTGCGCATGCGCAAACGTGAATTTCCTGGAACCTCGGTTTCTAATGAACCGATTTTGCTCAAATTTGGAGGTTAGTTAGGGCCTAACTTCTAAGAGACACCCTATAAGTTTCAATCAAATTGGTCAAGCAATAGCCGCTGCGCATGCGCGAATTTTAAATTTATTGTTACAACCAAAACTCCGCAACTATTCAACCAATTTCGATGAAATTTTCAGGGATTGTGTGGTTTAGGTCCTAGACGGTGGACCGCTAAATAAAATTCTACGTTGAAAATACAAAATATTATAAACTATAGTACCTTATAAAAATTTTAAAAATATTATAAACATTAATACCTGCAACCCTATCCCGCATATTATCGCCAATATTTTGGTATTCAATAACTCTTTGAATCATAATTTTTTCGCCAACTGATTCTATACGTCCATGTTACAATGAGTGAGGAAGCTATACTGCCCACCCAACTTGGCAGACGTTTTTTACATTACTTTTTCATTATCAGTACCTTCCGACCATATTTTTGCTCTAGGTTCACTGTCAAGTTTATTTCGACAGAAAGAACCGACCAGCATTACATCGTTATCGAGAGTCTCTAATAAATTTCTAAATAAAAAAATAAACTCTAATGGGAGAATTGAATTGTTTATTTCAGAAACCTCCTGTAAGCAAGAAAATGCGTGATTGACTTTTTTGCGTTTTTGGGTTCTTTAGGAGTTCTTTAGGAGCGCATCGTTTAGAACAGAAACCCACCAACAACCATCACTCCTTGCCTGTTCTTTGTTGCTTTGAAATACGTGTTTATTACAGAAAACCACTAAGCGCAGGCACAATCCTGCAACGCCTGTGCACAATGTTGCAATTTAGTAAACAACGTTTAACTGTTTATTTTTCATTACTTACCCCTTAAAATGAATTAATTTCATTGAGTTACGTGTCAACAAATTGAAAACCAGTGTGTGCTGTGGACGTTTATTGTAGAAACCCCCTAAGTGCAAGTGACACTAAGCCCCCCCCCCCCGGCCACCTACATCATATCGCTGAAATAATTAGGTGACCTGATAGAGTACGTGGACCAGTATTTTTATGAATTTTTGAGGCCTTAAAAACCAATAATTACGTAAGGTAAGTTTTTCTCGATCATCTCGGAATACAAACATATTGTTTAGTAATGCATGCATTCCAGGGGACGTCCCATTGGATAAGCATTAGATCAGTTTAACCAGTTGGTAAGCGATAAAACTGTTTCACTCGATGTAATTTACTTATTACTTTAGGCAAGAAATAGTGATCCCCCCCCCCACCTCACCCTTATCCACCATAACATTTCTAGCGGCGTGGGAGCCTCGAATCTGAAGAGCATATTAAAATCCACGATCTACGACACCCAACTTGCGAATTCGAGTTCACCCCCCCCTCACCACCACCAATGGTGCCAGTCTGGCACCAAAGCAGAAATACGTCGTAACATTGAATTTTCATCTACTAGGTTTAGTAGGCAGTCCGTCGAAGTTCACATCCGTATTCAAGGGGAAACACGATAAAAACCCACGAAATATGTGGTTTATGGTGTCCTGGCGCCATGGTGGCACCACTATAAGTTCCATGGTGGCACAGAGAATAATTCATGAAAATCCGGAGGTATAATGAGAATTCTTCCTCAATTTCAAAGGTTAGGTAAAATTAGTAAGCAGTAACGGAACCAAAATATTGAAAAACCGGATATTTCGTGAATATAATCCCCCCACTCGCCCCCTCCCCTTGCAAATTTCGGTACTCTGGTGAAATCATGTACAACTCGGAAGTTATTTGAGTCAAACAAAAAAAGAAACACTCAAATCGGTTGGAAATTGAGGCCTGAGCAGAGTTTACAAGATTATGCCCGCAAACGCACGTTTTTTGAGCATTAACCCCCCCTTTCCCCCCCTTAAAAAGCAAAATTCGAAATTCCGACGCCGTAGTGCACAAGTAGATAGTTTTCCGCGTCGAAGAAAAAACGAACCACGAAAATCGGTTAAGAACTAAGGCCTGGGTAGAGTACACAAGATTATGTAGTACGCACGTTTTTTGAGCATTAACCCCCCTTTCCTCCCCTTAAAAGGCAAAATTCGAAATTCCGGCGACGTAGTGCACAACTAGATAGTTTTCCGCGTCGAACAAAAAAAGAACCAGGAAAATCGGTTGAGAACTAAGGGCTGTGCAGACGACACAAGATTTTGTCACACACACATACAAACACACACACACACACACAGACATAAACCTATGGTTTTTTTCGCGAATTTGAATTCAGAATGGTCTAAAACGGATTACTGTGTGGTTATTTTTTTTTTCTGTTGAGTGTTGTCTTCCTTCACCCCAGATCGATCGCATAAGGACGCCCAAGTCTTACTGTGGGACGTCCTAAAAAAGTAGACATAGGGGGTTTCTGAAATAAACGATTCAATTGGTTGCTAAGGAGGCCCAAAACTGGGTGACATGAAACTCTATTCAAGGAAACGAACAGGTTCAATTCAATTATTTGATCAGTTGAAACTTGAACAGCTCTTTTGCGATTCACACTCGTGCTTTTGATGTACCTACTATTGTAAGTTCGTACCATAAGACCTCACAGGGAGCGAACGGTTTTTACCTACAGAGCTCTGAGTAGCCTAATTCAGTCTAAAATTGAAGTAACGGCTTTGGTTCATCATTTCGAAGATTTTCTCCATTTCTAGCTCTTTAGTGATCAACCACTGACCTGAAATCACAGTGGGAACTTAAAACTCGAGAAATTGCACCCACAGGCGATACCTAACACATATATTTAAGGTCGACGTGTTTGGAGAAAATGCTTCAAAAACGCTGCAAATTATTACACAATGGTTTATTATTTTTCTATATTGATCACTCGTCTGCAAAGCCACCAACCATCCAACATCGATCGCATTTCGGTCAGCTAAAATTTGAACGGAGATTAGGCCTCTTTTGCGATTCACACTCGTGTTTCTAATTTATCGTACGTCCAACCCTTAAATTCTCGTAGGGAGCAAACGATTTGCCCTGCAAGGCTCCGCGTGGTCTCAAAAAATTCTAAAAATTCTATAGAATATTAAATTGAAGGAAAAACAATACCTTCATATCGAAATTTTTTGAGTTAGGGCGTTTTCAAAATTTCAAAATTCATTTTTAAACCCTTAGGAGTGACCTACATCAACCAAAATCTTCGGGGCACAACTAGACCCCAAATGGAGCCTACCCACCAAATTTCATCAAAATCGGTCAATGCTAAGTGGCAAAAATCGTCGTCCCATGACACACCGAACTGTATACCTCCTTCCTTCGGCGCGGCTTCGCCGCGCATGAAGTCGGTCAAAAAGTGCCGCGTACGGCGTACGGACGGCCAAATTTTTATTCGATTTTTGGATTCTACGTACCTTGAAACGTAAACCATCAAATTTTGATGGGGTGTTAAAAAAAAAAATTTCTTGGTCGATTCCAAAGGTTCATTATTGAAAATGATAAACCAAAAAATTGACTGAAATACCCCATTATTGTTCGATTTTGATGATTCCAGCGGCAATATCTCAGTTTTTCAATTCCCTAGGTCCGTGCACTAATGAATTTCTATAATCCTTTGAAATTTCAAATTTAGGTACAACTTTTAAGTTTTTGGGCCTCCGATTTCGTGAAATACTAACCAGGAACGAGGAACGAACGGCGACCGACTGAGACACCCTTAACCCTGGAATGGAAACCTTCCGCACCATACGCTTAATGGAAACGTTCGACGTAAATTTTACTCCCACTAAAAATTTGAATTTCCCATGATTTTTTTTTTGTTCCAACGTTCTCTATAATCTATTATCTGCTAAAACGCCACATACTATTAGTTTAGCTAACTGGGAGCTTAATACAAAAAAAAGAGAACAATTTTGTCCCAAAATGGTAATTTTTGTAATTATACCATATCAATTAATTATTAAAGCAAAAATAACTTGAAATAATAGACTTTTCTCTTATGTAGGTAGGTATAAACTAATAATTTGAGGTTCGATTTAAAAAAATTACAGATGTTGAAAATGATCATTAAATAAATTTATTTGAAAATAAACTCAATTTTAAATTTTGGTGTGTTTTTTTATAGGTTCAAACATTGCTGGGTTGATAAAAGGCGAAAAGCAATCGATAGGCTCAAGTAATTCCCTTCTCTTCAAGCATAAACAAAGCTTCCGGAATAAAATCATCACTCATCAACTTCCCCATTTTGGATTACTATTTTCAATAATAAACCATTGGAATCGAACAAGAAAAAGAAATTGTACCCCCCTCAAAATTTGTTGGTTTACGTTTCAAGGTACGTAGAATCGGAGAATCGAATTTTAAAAAATTCCGTCCGTCCCCCATACGCTGCACTTTCCTTGGTTACCATGGACCGATTTTGATGAAATTCGGTATATTTATGGCCTCCATTTGGGGTTATTATGTATTTGTTGATGTCAGTTTTTCCTAAGCAGTGGAAAATAGGCGTTGTAATTTTCAAAAGTGCTCTAGCTCGAAAACTCTCGAAATAAAGGTACTGTTTTTTCACCGATTTGAAATAGTACTGAATTTTTATAATCGAATGAGACCACCCGGAGCTCTTCAGGGCAAACCGTTCGCTGCCTACGAGATTTTAAGAGTCGGACTTGCCATTCTTAAGAGTTCGTATCCCAGTTGATAAATAAAATAAATTAATGTCAAGATAAAGAATCCTGGTTTATAAGTAACACTAATGAAAGCAATTGAGGAATTAACAATCGGTCAAATGGAAATTGGAATTTTAAATTAACTTCTATAAAAGGGGCTGCAATGGAAAAGTGAAGTAAACTTTACTCCTTAAGAAGGAGATGTAATGGAATCATGAGTAAAAATTACTTCATCCAAAGGGGGTTGATTGGAAAGGAGAAGTAAATTTTACTTCATCCTTCGTACCTTATTGGAAAGGAAGTAATTTTTACGTGTAGGGTTTTGGTTTCTTGCCTGTAAAGGGCAAACGGAGATCAGCACGGTGTCGCAGGTCAAGCCGAACCTTCGAGGACATCTAAGGGCAGGCATAGATAGAACCCTGGCACCCCCTACCCTTTCTACCCTCGTCCACACTATTTTACAGGCTCGAGACGTAAAATTTACGTCACCTTTCCATTTCAGGGTTAAGGTCAGCGTGTTTGGAGAAAACGCTTCAAAAAATCAAGTTTTGAGCTCTTTTAGACGATTCTCGGCCGCTGTGTGGCTTCAGGCCCGGGCGTTTCTAACACAAAACACACCTGGGAAACATGTGATGATAGCGCAATTACGAATAAGAATTCCTAATGTACATGTACACATTGTACACCCATACAAAACGAATAGAAAAAAGACTTCCTGATTCCTGGAAACCATAATGTTATTCAAAACTAGTGAACTCACTATGTCCGCCATTAGCAGAGAAGCAACATTTGAACCGCCACCATGCACCTACCTACAGGTGGTTCCTATGTTGTGTGTTGTATAGGTAGTACTTGTCCGAAAAAACGTACCATCAAATTTTCCGTTCTTGACACTTTCAATTTCAATCATCCACAGCAAAATTGAATTGAGTTGCCTTCCTTGTTGTTTTCAAGTGGGATGGAAGCAACGGTCTTCTACTTCTTCTTCTGTTGAGTCTACACTTCCACTGATCACAACACTCGCGAATAACGAAGAGCCCATTCACTACGCGAATTAATCGGAATCCTAATCAATCAAATTCGCACTCACGGAAATAGCAGGTTCAGGAGATTCGGGCACAAACCACGACATGACTAGGAAGACGACAGACAACTGGAACGGACTTCTTAGGTTTGGTGCAGGGTTGCCAACTCAAAAACACTAGTTATCAGGTGGACAGAGACTTGGCTTCGGCTGACCACGAACATGGACGAACACTGCCGAATGTTCGCCCTTGATGCTCTCCTGTTATCCCTTTAGCGTTCCTTGGTACGCCTGTTGTACCAAGGTAGAAGCAGTTTGAATTCTGGCGAGTTTTTCGTTCCGTTCCTTCTCAATAGGGTGCAGCATCATGGGAAAAATGGTAGCATCTCTTAGCTCCGCCGATATGTCGAGTGGGTGTTTTGCGGTACAACTGTTGTACCAAGGAACGCTAACGACGAAGTTTTTTTGCTGTTGGTTTTTATTCAAACCAAAACATTACGCGGTGATGTCCACACGGATGAATTTCGTCTTCTATTCGAGGAACGTAATTTTTCTATAGCTATTCAAGTATCCATAATGAAAGCATAACACTGGAATCGTGTACTCGCAACGATGTTATTGAAGTTTTTCGGGGCGGGCGCCCCACGATTTCTCACTGGAGATTGGACGCGTCGCATGCCAACGCAACAAGTCCTATTGAAATGTTGTTTGCTGTCGAATTTGTCATCTGTTTTATATTGATTGAAAGTAAGATCATCCAGAATAAACTCAACTTACGATCATTCCCTGATTACCTTTTACTGGTACAAATGTTGTACCAAGGAACATCATGGCCGAGTGCACCTGGTGGTCCTTGGTACACATGCTATACAATGCCATTTTATGGCGCGTGAACCATTTTTTTTTTTCGCAAAAAGAGGCTAAAATATTGTTAATAGAACCATAAAGACCCGACTAGATCGGAAAAAAAAATTTTCCCATGACGCCCGAATTTTGCCCGCTAAAGGGTTAAGCGGCTGAAAACTTGTGGATGTTTCGGTTTACTATTTTGAACAATAAACCTTTGGAATCGACCAACAAAAAAAATCTCCTATTTCATCTAACTTCCTTGATGAAATAGTCCCTATATTTTATAAAAATTTTCCACAATTGGCTAAATATTACTTCCAAAAAATGGAAATATAGGAGAATCTCAATAAAACTTAATTTGTTAATTTTGCATATTTTTAGAAGGGCAAACAGTGTTTGCTATGTTTGCCTGCAAGAGACCCCACTGATAACAGGTAGTTTATCCCCAGATGTGCAACGTTAAAACCCTCTGTTACTGACGAAGTGCGCTGAAAAACATTAAATTTTTGCACTTATTCGGGTTAATTAAACTGAAATATTATTTGAACTAAGTAGGTATTATGATTTCAATATTTATGCCTAGTAACTTTTTGATGTAGGTTAAATTTGCTACAGTTTGATCAACCTGAGCTCTGTACCGTAAAACCGTCAAACTTTACCCCAAGATTCACTCCAAAACATTTCCAAATACAATTTCTGCCACTCGAAATGGGTTAAATTGATTTTTTTAATAAGTGAATTGATCTTCAGGGCTTCCTGAACATTTTGAGTGGTCGAGCTCATTGATCAGATAATTGTAACCCATTGTTTAAATTGCTTAAATGTTGGAGTAAAGTTACCTACGAGTGCGTTTATCTTTACTCCACTCTGAAAAACTCACGGTTATCGCTACAGAAACGGGCAGTGGTGCAATGTTACTAGTCGGGATTTAATTCATTACCCCAGAATTACTTGATAATATCAAGTATTTATTATATTATTATAAAATATATTCTGAAAAATTGAACTTTTTAGCTTGAAAAATTCAAGTTATTCCTAAGAAAAATATATATTCCAATGATCATTTATTCATCATTTATTTCAACGAATTTGCTTGAAATGCAATATTTCTGGTTAAAAGATCACAATTTCAGTCTTCCAGTATAGACAGACTTATGTAGGTAATCGAGCAAAACTTTCTACAAGTAAAGAAATATTGAAGGACAATAAACGATGAACGAATGACTTAACAAAATCACAGAAAAAGTCTGTTTCACATTCGATAACTTTCAAATGAATTGCAATGGTAAATTTCAAAGTTAACCCACGAGTAAATAATATTGTAAATCACAACTTATGAGAGCAAAGCACATTTACGTTCATATCATTGTTGTAAAGTTTCGGTAGGGGCGCGTACCAAGCTTTTTCTCATTTCTTCTCCCCATCTCTTACTTCTGCAACATGAGATACACTAGAAACCTTACATTCAACACTGCTTACATTCAAATGTTTTTCGAGATTGAATAAGAAAAACATGAGTGAGGCTACCTTTATCCCAACCTTTATAGTGGAGTAAAGATACCCGGTTTTTGGAGTAAAGTTACCATCGAATTTTTGGTAAACAAAGGCATAACTAAGAAAACACTTTTTTGAAAATTTGATTAGTGTATTTTGTTCAAAATAAGATATTGAAAGTGATATGATGGGGGCTTGCCTGGTAAATCCACTATGGATAGGATGATATGGAAGAAATTTTGGAGCACGAGAAACAGCACAAAAACAGCTGAACAGGAAACTATGACTGATAACAGCTGATAACATGGATAAAGGCGCCATCGCAAGCCGCATCGATTCTCTGGGATGTGGAGAATAACGAAAACACTATAGCTAACTTTTATCTAAGTTCTACCACGCTTACATCACAATTGAAGATTCTCACTTTTTGGGGTAAAGTTACCCCTTCTGGGGTAAAGTTTGACGGTTTTACGGTACTTGAAATGAATAACGGAGATACCATAATTCAAAATAAATAATTTATTCAATGAAGTGAAATTTTCGTGTTAAGGCCAAGGTATTGATTATTACACTTGCAAAATTACTCATTTTAGAACAATGTAAAGTGAGAGAGAGAGACATGGAGGAATTTGAAGAGCATTTAATTAACTTCAATTTGAAACTTTAATCTTACCTGTAACCATCATAGTTTTCTCAAAAATGAATTAAAACAAAAAAACGTAGTAACTTCCTTCCTTATTATAAATTTCGGTAAGGAGCCAGTTTTTTTTTTTTGTTGATTTTTAGAATTTTTAGAGACCACGCGGAGCCATATAGGACAAACTGTAACTTATTACTGCAATGTATGGTAGATATCAATTTATTTACCGAGATGGAGCGATTTCGCAAAGATCCTACCCTACAACACGGGCCAAGCCCAATGTCGGGCAGGAAATCTGAGCAAATCGCATCGCCTCATGAATTTATCTTCTTGTAAAAGTGTACAAAATGGCGCCAAATAAACATATCTATCTATCTATCTACCTACTTCAAATTTCAACTGACAAGAAACTGGTTTTATACAACACCTTCCTTATCACCTCGCAATTTCGTGTGAAAAGTAAGTAGAATTAAATTCTAAAGCGTAAATTTTATTCTAAGGCGAAAATTTTACGCTTTCAAAAAGTTTATTAATATCAGAATTTAGGTTTCTCGGTGAAGTCTCTTCATATGAGATGAATGCGGGCAGAGATGGGCGAATTCTTATTCATAAATACGAGCATGAATACAAATCATATCTGCGACTTTATGATTATGAATACGAATACAATCGTATTCACACTTTGAATACTATTTTCTCCCGTATTCGTATTTTGTATACGATTTTATGATTTTTTCTATGATTTCCCCGAAAATCAAATTTTTCTTACGGTTTTCCCTGAAAATCATACTTTTTATTATGATTTTCTCCCGAACTCTGGACATATTTATAAGCTAGCATTGCCAAAATAATTAATTAAAATTCGAAACGCTCACCAATTCTAATAGGATTTTTCACGCAGAATCGAATGAGACCAACCCCAGGTCGCCTCGACCAACCGTATAGAAACTACGACGACATTTCCGCTGAAAATCGTATTTTCTAAAACGATTAGCACTGGTATCATTAAAAATTATGATTTTTACCGGACATTTCGTCGTAGTTTCTATTTGGTTGGTCGTGGCGACCTGGGGTTGGTCTCATTCGATTCTGCGTGAAAAATCCTATTAGAATTAGAGAGCGTTTCGAATTTTTGTTAATTATGTTGGCAATTTTAGGGAATAAATACGACCAAAATTGCGGTAAAAATCATAATGTTTAAATGATTTTCAGTGCAAATTGTAAAAAAAATACGATTTTCAGCGGAAATGTCGTCGTAGTTTCTATACGGTTGGTCGTAGCGACCTGTGGTTGGTCTCATTCGATTCTGCGTGAAAAATCCTATAAGAATTTGTGATCGTTTTGAATTCTGATTGTTTATTTTGACAATGTTAGGTTATAAATATGTCCAGAGTTCGGGAGAAAATTATTTAAAAAAGTATGATTTCCGGAAAAATCGTTAAAAAAATTCGATTTTTGGGGGAATCATAGAAAAAATCATAAAATCGTATTCAAAGTGTGAATACGATTGTATTCGTATTCATAATCATAAAGTCGTAGATATGATTTGTATTCATAATCATATTTATGAATAAGAATTCGCCCATCTCTGAATGCGGGCGCGTGGATTCGGAGTTCGAGGTTTCGAACTCGAACGGAGTCGAGGGATTTTCATGGAAGCCACTCCGAAACTCCGACTATCGAATACCGATCTCCCCGTCTGATCATGTCCGGGGTATTCAGGGGGGAGGGGGGGGGGGTTATTTGGGCCGTTCGGGAGCCTCTCAATACCCGCGATTTCCCCTCGGGGAGGGTTAAACTGAACTCCCGACGGTGCTCGTGACGTCACCCGGGACGGAGGGCTTATGCGTTATGAAAACCTCGTGACACGGAAATTACGATGAGACCCCTCCGGTGTAACCGAACGTCCTCCCGCCGGTCCTCGAACTCCCCGCGCGGCATCAACTGCGGTATTCATTAAACCTCGCGGAGCGGAATGTCCTCCTGAATGTCCTCCTGTTGCGCTGCTCGCGGAGATCCGCGTTTTCTGTCGGTTCATTCTCCCGTGTTCGAAGATAAAAGGAAAAACAAAACCGACAGATTAAAGACAGCTCGACTCCCCTGTGATGAAAACCAGCTGTCCCTCAATCGACCACTTTTTTCAGTTTTCACCCAGTTTTCAAGCAAAAAAAAAAAAAATTTTGCGAATTTTTTGACAAAAACGTTGCAAATTATTACACAATGGTTTATTATTTTTTTATATAGATCACTCGTCTACAAAATCACCAACCATCCAATATGAAGAAAAAAGAAAAAAAAAATCAAAATCACCAACCATTGATTGCATTTTCGTCAGCTCTAATTTGAACGGAGATTAGGCCTCTTTTGCGATTCACACTCGTGTTTTGATTTATATATATATATATTTCAATATAAACCCTTAAATTTTCGTAGGGAGCGAACGGTTTGTCCTACAGAGCTCCGCGTGGTCTCAAAAAATTCTAAAAATTCTATAGAATCTTAAATTGAAGGAAAAACATTACCTTTATATCGAAATTTTTTGAGTTAGGGCGTTTTCAAAATTTCAAAATTGATTTTGGAACCCTTAGAAGTGACCTACATCAACCAAAATCTTCGGGGCACAACTAGACCCCAAATGGAGCCTACATACCAAATTTCATCAAAATCGGTCAATGCTAAGTGGCAAAAGTGCCGCGTACGGCGGACGGACGGCAAAATTTTTATTCGATTTTTGGATTCTACGTACCTTGAAACGCAAACCATCAAATTTTGAGGGGGTGTTGAATTTTTTTTTTTCTTGGTCGATTCTAAAGGTTCATTATTGAAAATAATAAACCAAAACAAAGCCGACAGATTAAAGACAGCTCGACTCCCCTGCCATGAAGTGATGCCACCATGGTGCCAGGACATGGTGCCATGATGCCATAAACCGCTTATTTCGTGTTTTTTTTTTTTTTTTGTGTTTCACCTTGAATACGGATGTGAACTTCGACGGACTGCCTACCAAAACTAACAGATTGAAGTTCAATGTTACGACGTATTTCCGCTTTGGTGCCAGACTGGCACCATTGGATGAGGGGGGGGGGGGTGAACTCGAATTCGCATGTTGGGTATCGTAGATCATGGATTTTAAAATGCTCTTCAGATTCGAGGCTCCCATACCGCTAGAAATGTTAAGGTGGATGATGGTGGGGGGGGGGGTCAGTATTTCTTGCCTAAAGTAATAAATAAATTACATCGAGTGAAACAGTTTTATCATTTAACAACTGGTTAAACTGATCTAATGCTTATCCAATGGGACGTTCCCTGGAATGCATGCATTACTAAACAATATGTTTTCAGTTTTCACCCAGTTTTCAAGCAGAAAAAAAACAAAATTTTCTGACAAAAAAAGTTACCTATTGCAGAAATTTCAAAATTATTCGCCTTCGACGACGAGGGTGCTCAAGATGCGAATGGTCGGCAACTGATCTAAATTATTCAACTTCGATCCAAAAGGCGGGTAGGGAAACTGATCCAAACTGTTAGAAACCGATCCAAATTTTGAAAGCTTTTGCAAAAAAATTTCCTTTAAGTGGATTGGATGGATGGTTGAGTGTTGATTTATTGACGTCAATGAGCTTGGGAAACTGACAAATTTGAATTAAAAAGCTTTTTTGAAATTGATGTAATATGTTGTAAAGTGACACAAATGGTTTTGACATTAAGATATTAAATTTTTCAAAATTTTCGATTTTGATAGCGAAATGTTGAAAATTGATCCTAATTGTTACAAACTGTTCCACAATACGCGAGTAGGAAACTGATCCAAATGTTGAAATTGTTTTGCCAAATTGTACTTTTTGTAGATTGGATGCATGATTGAGTGTTGATGTATTGAGAAACTGGAAATTTAGAATAAAAAAGCTTTTTCCAATCAAATTTGACTTCTCACCTTTTTTTTTTTTTTTTTTTGAAAAATTTCTCCAAATATTATTTTTTAACTATTGAATGTATTGATAAATAAAGTTCATTATCACTACGAGAGTGCTCAAGATCCAATGGGTTGGCAACTGATCCAAATTATTCAACATCGATCCAAAAGGCGGGTAGGAAAACTGATCCAAACTGCTAGAAACCGATAAAAATTTTGAAAGTTTTTGCAAATAATTGTATTGTATTGACGTATTGATGTATTGACGTCAATGAGCTTGGGAAACTGACAAATTCGAATAAAAATGCTTGTTAGAGTCAAATTTGGCTTCTTCTCGCCATTGTTTTTGAAAATTGTCTCCAAATATTATTTTTCATGTACTGAATGTATTAATAAATAAAGTTCATTTACCCTTTACTACGAGGGTGCTCGAGATCCAAATGGTCGGCAACTGATCCAAATTATTGAACACCGATCCAAAAGGCGGACTGGAAAACTGATCCAAACTGTTAAAAACCGATCCAAATTTTGAAAATGGTTGCCAAATTGTACTGATTGTAGATTGAGTGTTGATGTATTGAGGTCAATGAGCTTGGGAAACTGACAAATTCGAATTGAAAAGCTTTCTCACTGCAAATTTGGCTTTTTCTCAACAATTTTTAAAATTTTGTTGAAAATTTTCTCCAAATTGTATTATTATGTACTGAATATATTGATGAATGAAGTTCATTTAGCTTTTACTACGAGGACGCTCGAGATGCAAAAGGTCGGCAACTGATCTAAATTATTCAACACCGATCCAAAAGGCGGGTAGTAAAACTGATCCAAACTGTAAGAAACCGTTCAAAATTTTGACATTTTTTTGCCAAATGGTTCTTTATGTGGGTTGGATGGATGGTTGAGTGTTGATGTATTGTCGTCAATGAGCTTGGGAAACTGACAAATTCGAATAAAAATGCTTGTTAGGGTCAAATTTGGCTACTTCTCGCCATTGTTTTTGAAAATTGTCTCCAAATATTATTTTTCATGTACTGAATGTATTAATAAATAAAGTTCGTTTACCCTTAACTACAAGAGTGCTCGAGATCCAAAGGGTCGGCAACTGATCCAAATTATTGAACACCAATCCAAACTGCGGACTGGAAAACTGATCCAAACTGTTAAAAACCGATCCAAATTTTGAAAATGGTTGCCAAATTGTACTGATTGTAGATTGAGTGTTGATGTATTGACGTCAATGAGCTTGGGAAACTGACAAATTCGAATGACAAAGCTTTCTCACTACAAATTTGGCTTTTTCGCAACAATTTTCAAAATTTTGTTGAAAATTTTCTCCAAATTTGATTTATTATGTATTGAATACATTGATGAATGAAGTTCATTTAGCTTTTACTACGAGAAAGCTCAAGATCCAAAACGCTGGCAACTGACCCAAATTTTGAAACAAAAAGTTTTTGCCAAATTACACTTCTTGTTGATTGGATGAATGGTTGAGTGTTGATGTATTGACGTCAATGAGCCCAATTCGGTTTCCTCTCTATTTATTTATTTATTTTTTCTTCCCCATTGTTCTCAAATTTTATTTATTATGTATTGATAAATTAATTGAATGAATGAATGAATTGAAAACAGATTTCAACGTCGGAAAACTGATCCTAATGGTGAGACACTGATCTAAAAATTATGAAACTGATCCAAACTGTGAAAGGCTGATTGGTATGGGTTAGATTCAAGGCTGATTCAAGGGGTTGGAAACTGATCTAAAATGTTAGAAACTCGTCCAAAGGGTTGACAGCTGATCCAAATTGTTAAAAGCCACTCCAATTTTGAGGGAAACAGATCCAAACGTATTATTTTGGAAACCGATACAAAGAGTTGGTGAGGAATCTCATCCACACAGTTGAAACTGATAGAAATCGATGATTATGTATGTGACAGGTTGGAAACCGACGCAAAGTGAATGTGGGGAGACTGATCCAAATTTTTTAAAACCGATTCAAACTGTATGAAACTGGTCTAATAAGTTGGAAACAGATCCAAATGGTCAGAAACTATTATAAAGGAAAAACTGATACAAATACAACTGATCCAAATGGTTAATAAAAACCGATCCAAATTGTGGAAAAATAAGAATGTATTCAAATTTTTTGAAAAAATTCATTCATTATTATTTATGAAAGAATTTACTTAATTTAACTTTGAGCTCGAAAACCAATTCAAACGTCAGAAAACTGATCCAAACGGTGGATGGCTGATCCAATTGGTAAGGGTCAGAAACTGATCTAAAATGTTGGAAACTCGTCCAAAGGATTGAAAACTGACCAAAATTGTGGAAGACAGATCTAAATGGTACGAAATTGATGTAATATGTTGGAAACTGACACAAATGGTGGGTGAGGAATCTCATCCACACTGTTGAAACTGATCAAAATGGTTGAACATTTATGTAAAACGAAGAAAATCGATGCAAAGTGTTTGTGGGGAGACTGATCCAAAATGTTGAAAACCGCTCCAAACTGTGTGAAACTGATCTAATAAGTTGGAAATAGATCCAAATGGTCAGACACTGTTATAAAGGAAAAACTTATCTAGATGTTAGGAGGGTGATACAAATACAACTGATCCAAATAGTTAAAAACCAATTCAAGTTGTGAAAAAAATGGAGAATTTATTTAAGTTTAATTCATTATATTATTTATGAAACAGAAGATGAAAGAATTTACTTAATTTAACTTTGAGCTCGAAAACCAATCCAAACGTCAGAAAACTAATCCAAACGGTGGATGGCTGATGTAATTGGTAGGTAAGGCTTAGAAACTGATCTAAAATGTTGGAAACTCCTCCAAAGGGTTGACAGCTGATCCAAATTGTTGAGACCCGCTCCAATTTGCGGGAGACAGATCTAAAAGGTACGAATTTTATGTAATATGTTGGAAACCGATACAAATAGTTGGTGAGGAATCTCATCCACACAGTTGAAACTGATCGAAATGGTTGAACATTATGTAAAACGAAGTAAATCGATGCAAAGTGTTTGTGGGGAGACTGATCCAAATTTTTGAAAACCGATCAAATTCAAGATTCAAACGTCAGAAAACTGATCCAAACGGTGGATGGCTGATCCAATTGGTAAGGCTTAGAAACTGATCTAAAATGTTGGAAACTCGTCGGAAGGGTTGACAACTGATCAAAATTGTTGAAAACTGTTCCACTTTGTGGGAGACAGATCTAAATGGTACGAAATTTATGTAATATGTTGGAAACCGATAGTTGGTGAGGAATCTCATCCACACAGTTGAAACTGATCGAAATGGTTGAACATTATGTAAAACGGAGAAAATCGATGCAATGTGTTGGTGGGGAGACTGCTCCAAATTGTTGTTAACCGATCCAAACTGTGTGAAACTGATCTAATAAGTTGGAAACAGAAAAACTTATCTAAACGAAAAACTTATCTAATTGATAGGAGGGTGATACAAATACAACTGAACCAAATAGTTAAAAACCAATCCAAATTGTGGAAAAAATGGAAAATTTATTTCAATTTTTCGCCAAGTTTTATTTATTTTATTATTTATGGACGAATCAATTTAATTTACGTTTGACGATGAGGGTCCTAAAAACAATTCAAACGTCAGAAAACTGACCCAAATTGTTGGAAACTGATACAAAGAGTTGGTGAGGAATCTCATCCACACAGTTGAAACTGATCAAAATGGTTGAAAATTAATTTAAAACGTTGGAAAGAGGTTGGTGGGGAGACTGATCCAAATTGTTGTTAACCGATCCAAACGCTATGAAACTGATCTAATAAGTTGGAAACAGATCCAAATGGTCAGAAACTGTTCTAAAATTAAAACTATTCAACTAGTTAGGAGAGTTGATACACAGGCAACTGATCCAAATAAAAACCGATCAAAATTGTGAAGAAAATAGAAATATTTTTCAACATTTTGGGAAAAATTTTATTATTTTTTAAAAATTTAAGGAAAATTTTTTGAGATTTACCTTTGACGATGAGGGTGCCGAAGATGAGGTTGGGATCGACGAGGTTGGTGTTCTTCTGGTAGTAGTTGAGGAAGGAGGAGATGGAGTCGAGGAGGTGGCCGCGGTCGGGGGCGGAAGACGCGAGCGCGAAGAGAGCCACGAGGGGCGGCAGTGCGGAGGCGGCGAGGAGCATCGCGAGCGGCGGAGGCGGCACGACTGAGCCTCAAGACACCTCGGAAGGGGTGGGGAGGAGGCCGCCGGGGAGAGGAGGAGGAGGCACCGGTTTCGGGCAGGTGGAGCGGCGGCGTTGTGGCCGAGACGACCACAGGTGGACCGCAAAGTCCGTCGTCGCGGCCACAAAGTCCTCCTTCCCCCTCACAGGTGGCCCACCTCATCATCGCCTGATTAGCTGAACCTGCTCAGCTCGCCCAGCCTAAACCCCTAAACATCACGCAATCAGTTTTCAGCAAATTTTGTCCTTTTTTGCAATTTTCGACCACCAAATTTTGTAAAAACATTTTATCCTACAAAAGTCAAATTTTCGCTAATTTCTGCCTTTTAAAGGTTTTACAACAACTTTGGTCTTTCGAAACGAGTTTTTTGGGCAGAAACATGACGATTCGAGATTGAATTTTCAGGAATTGCGCGGGATAGACCTCCGATGGTCCCCTATGAGTTTCATTGCTGAATGGAAACCGTCGAACTAAGGTTTCTCTGTTCCTAAGAGTCCAAAATCGATCAAATTCGGTTGGTTACTTCGTGTTGAATTCGGATCAAACAAATCAAGCCAAACTCTGATCGAATCAAATCTAATTCAATACCAAATCTAATTCATCAATACCCTAGTAGCTAAACTGAGAAAACTGAGTCATGTATTTCTCATGCTCAGAAATACTATGGACAAAGAAAATCTAAAAACCATATATTATGCTTTGGTTCAATCTCATTTGATTTATTGCTCAGTAGTATGGTCCAATGCAAATAAGAAAGACCTACGCCAGCTGGTTACATCCCAAAAGTCCATAGTGCGAATAATGGCGCGTGCAACACGTTTAGCTAGATCGGATAAGTTCTTCCAAAAGTTACAAATATTAAAATTAAAATACCTAGCATTGCGAACGCTGATCATATTTGCAATATCCCACAAAAACAGCCTCCCAATAATAAATCATGGTAAAAACACACGAGGAGAGATGTTTTGTAACCATAAAATTACATTTATGAATACTGCAGCAGGACAAAAACACCTAAGCTATCTCATTCCAAAAATCTTAAATGCCCTACCTCCCGGTCTATCTGAATCAAAAAACATAAAAACCTCCATAAATAGTATGATGGTTGATGAAAAATTTATGGAGAAATTTATTGAATTTTTGCCAATTTTCTCATAGTCGGGATCACGCCTTTGCCTCGATATTCAAACTAGATTTACTTGACCAAATTAACAATAGTTTCTTAATTACAATTAAAAAAAAAAAGTCTGCCAAGTGGGTGTGGCACATAGCTTCCTCGTATCCATAACCCAATTGTATAGATGATCCGATGCATAGTTGTTAATCTCAAAACACCAATTTCTAAGTACTAAGTACTAAGTACTACCCTCATAGGGGACCATCTACACGCTAATCTGGACAATCCTAGAAAATTTCATCAAATTCGGATGAAAAATTAAGTGAGTAGATGTATGTGATTGGATCAAAAAAAAATACTCAGCCTCGGCTGGGATTCGAACCCGCGACCCCTGGGGGACAGTTGAAATTATGGCCGTTACAAGGAATTCACGTTTGCGCATGCGCAGTCGCTTCTATCGGTCCGGGGATGATGATTTTCATAGGGGACCGTCTACACACCAACCCGCACAATCCCTGAAAATTTCATAGAAATCGGACACTAACTTCGTATAGTTATGCGCGTTACAAGGAATTGATGACAGACGGACACACAGACAGACAGACAGAAAGACACGGAACCAAAATTGTTCAGAAAGGTCTAAAACGCAAAACCCGAGTGAAAATTTTGATTTTGGAGAACTTTTTTTTTTCATCCTTGAAAAGTGAAAACAAAGCTTCCGCTACCTTGGTAGACTCGGAAGCAAAATTTTGATACAAAGGTATTGTTTTTCTTCAATTTAAGATTCTATAGAATTTTTAGAATTTTTTGAGACCACGCGGAGTTCTGTAGGACAAACCGTTCGCTCCCTATTCGAACTTAAGGCCTAACCTAAGGGACTAACGATAAATCAGAAACACGAGTGTGAATCGCAAAAGAGGCATAATCTCCGTTCAAATTTTAGCTGAGCGAAATACGATCGATGTTTTTCTTCATGTTGGATGATTGGTGGCTTTGCAGACGAGTGATCTATGTAGAAAATAATAAATCATTGTGTAATAATTTGCAGCGTTTTGGATTCTACGTACCTTGAAACGTAAACCAACAAATTTTGAGGGAGGGTAAAAAAAAATGTTTCTTAGTTGTGGTGTTCCCACAATTTAACTTAGTATAAACACAATTACTAGAAATTAGTACAGAAAAGAACACGTCATTACACCTTTCACCAAGAACTCTACTCTCCTTTTATTCATATTTTACATTTTAAGTTTTGTATCCTGGTTGCTAAGCAACATATAATAACGTTTCCACAATCATCACTGAAGTCACGTTACACTTCCCCTCACTTAGAGTTGACATTGCTCCTGCAATGGTAAAGAAGAATGTTCTTCAGTGCAGCCGTTCTTTCTTGTCCCAATACATCTTCATAAATGATAGTTTTCGGAATGTCGTTCATCATGATGACTCTCTTCACAATAAATGGACCATCAACAAGTGGAGTTTTGTTTGCGAAACCACTCTGAACGAGGATTCTATTTCCTGGGGTGATTGTTGGTATATTTTTCGCATGTCTCTTGTCAAAATACAGTTTGATCCGATTTCGATAACTCGCCTCTTCCGCAGGTGTCAAGCATCTTTCTTTAATCATGTCAACCTTGATTCCATACTGAAGATCTGCTGGAAATAGTGAAGGGGTACCATAAGCCTTGAAATTAGGTGAACATCCTATACTGCCAGAGTAAGAGCGATTTAAATGATTGACAGCTGCTTCCAAGCATGATTTCCAGCCCCCTTTAAAATTGGGGTAGAGAGATAAGAAAAGTTTGATATCTCTGATCTTTCTTTCAACTAATCCGTTTCCTGCTGGATGGTATGGAGCGCAAGTGGTCAAAGTGATCCCATGCTCAGCGGCGAATTTCTTGAATGCTTTGGAAGTGAACTGAGCTCCATTATCTGTTACGATTTTCTTGATTTTTTTAAAGTTTGGATTCGTTTGAAGATAGTTGATTATTGCTTTGGTATTTTCTTTCATCGCTTTGGCCATACAGAATCTGGAGTTTTCATCGACGATAACCAAGAATGATCTCGTAGTTCTATTGCTTTCTGACTTTTTGCAACATTCAGCAAAATCTAGGTGGAGGGTTTCAAACGGGTTCTTAGCCATTTGTGGTATAACCATCACATCAGGTTTCGGTTTGAATTTGAACTTCTTCAGTTGACAGTCATGACAACTTCTGACGTAACTAAGAATGTCTTCCTTCATCCTGCGCCAAGTAAACCGCTGTTTCAACTTTTTGTAAGTCCGCAAAAAGCCATCGTGCCCTCCTGAACTAGGCTCGTCATGATATAACCTCAATATTTCTGATTTGTCCGCTTCTGCTACTTCGATCCGTCCATCTTTACTATTCTGAAGATTGTTGACTTCTCTCTCCACTCCAGTATCTCCAATGCATAGCCGAGAAATCGCATCTGCATCCTCCAGCTCTCTTCCCTGTCTGTGGTTAATCTTCACATTGTATCCCATCAGGAAAACCTGCCATCGCCCCAGTCGACCTTTTGGCTCTTTCTGATTCAGAATGTGGGTTAGTGCCTGATGATCAGTGTGGACCGTGAATGTTCTTCCTTCGAGATATGTCCTGAAATACTTGATTGCATTTATCACTGCGAGACCCTCTTTGTCAGTTACCGAGTAATTTATTTCAGGTTTAGTAAACGTGTGTGAATAGTAACCAATAACACGAAGTTGTCGATTTTTCTTCATTGACTCATCCCGCTGATACAAAATTGCTCCACAGCCATACTGGGAGGCATCAGTGCACAACTCAAAGTTGAGATTCCAGTCGGGAAGTTGAAGGATGGGATTTTCGGTGATCTTAGACACGAGCGTTTGAAATGCCTGCTCTGCTTCCTCACTCCAAACAAATTTAGCATCCTTGGACTTGAGTTGGTCTAATGGCCGGGAAATGTGTGCATAATTGGGGATGAAAGCACGGAAGTGCCCAGTCAGACCTGTGAAAACCCGAAGTGAGTGAAGGTCATGAGGTCTCTGCATGTTTCTTACTTTAT